>JANEHU010001913.1:0-67244 GCA_027563435.1 Nasonovia ribisnigri | reverse complement strand
GGCAGTATTAAATTCTTAACGGTTCTTGATTTTATATTAAAAGTTATTTCATTCTCAAATTTTTGCAAAATTTAATATTTTGACCGATTGAAAATCTTACCGTTGACAAGAAAGGGTGTTCGACTCTGTGTGTACCCATTAGTCACTGAATAAATAATAACTACCAATACGGTAATTAATTGACTTAGGTAATATAATAAAATTGAATAAAGTTTTAACTAATAAATTAAATAACGACCAGCACCAAATTTAATATACATTATAAAGGTCAATAGGCAAACATTGTCAGTACAACGTTTACTGAAATTTAAAATTAAAAGGGGATCAATTAGACATTAGTTATATTTCTAATTTTAAGTGTAATAATAGTAGATAGTACATGTTTTAGAATGGGTCAAGTTTGTTATGAATGGCACCAGGCAAGGCATGTAAATATGTGATTCCAATATAATACATGTACATATATTATTTTATCATAACAAAATAAATTAACATACACAAATCACTCCTTAATCCTTATCATTTAAAAATATCTGTAACTTTAATTTACATTTAAAATACAATGTGGATTGGTTCATTTGAATAAAATAAAGTAAAATGTTCACCAAAGTTTTTATAAATTTAAATTTAAAAAAATGGTGCCTTCAAAATACATATCCTGGGCTATCCATTTCATATTTTAATAGGTGTGTACCTAAGTATTGAGGTAATATTCAATTTTTAAATTTTAAACTACCTATAGGTTTAATCCCTGGTTTAATAATTAGGTAGATACCTACATAAATATACAAACACAAACAAGCCTAAATGCAATTACTTATCAGCTAGGTAGGTAGGTAGTTAACAATCATCCACTGACTGCTTGAAACATTTGATGGGTAGATACATAGTAAATTGTGATCAGAAAAGTTTTAGAATCATCAATGGAATTTGTTTTTCAATTATTCCCTGTTAGAAATATCTAATATTTGTTATATGAGCTTTAAGCTTTGATTTAAGTGCACAGCTACTATATAAATATATACATTATTACACCGGTTATCAGGTATTTTATTAGTTATCACTTTGCTTAAATATTACTAGCCTAACAACAACTGCAGTAGTAATATCCTAACAATAATAGTGCATTTAATGAAACAACATCTTTATAAAAATAAACAGTTAATAACTTCATTGAATATAAATTGTATAAGGTAATATATTATTATATGGGTAGCTGAGAGATGAGTTGTATTTTTCATTTTGTCCCATTTTGATGCACTAGGTAGTCATTCATGGGCCAGGTGGTGGGTGTATTGAAATACTATGGGAATAGAGAATAGGTACCTACTTCAAGCAGTTTGACATGCACATTGCACACACAACATTATTTAATCATATTGTAGATTCTAAACTGGAAATTAAGTCCTGTGGGTAGTACCTACTAGAATATCAGAGTACTGTCATGGGTACCCAGTAGATCTGTGGTAAATGAGGGAGGATGATACCCAAACACCAAGGCAGGGTGAAAAGGTTAAGTATCATGTATCTTGTGTGTAATTTTATTGACTTACCTAGTGCAGACAATTTTTTGGAGAACGGATGACGTTTTGCAGTGACGTCTACGAGACGTACAATCCGGTTACCGGACAGCGTTTGTTGTTGGTCATGTTAATCTTAGGCGCTCAGAAAAAAGACCTGGTGAACTATCGACTGGCGGTGCGGCTGCTGGACGAGTGAAAATTGAAATTGTATAACCGAAAGACAAAAACACTTAATCGCGACGACAAGGCAAAAGAATTTTGAACACACGTGAGTGGCCGGTTGTTACGATACGGCAAACGGTAGGTAATAAAAATCGATGCGCGGCGGGCGAACGATTCAACAAATCATTTTTCCCTTATAATTTACATTAAAAACCTAAAAAAAAAATAAAAATAAAAATGATTACACTATTGTTTTGAAATAATTGATGTTATTAATAATATTATATTAAGCACACACTCGCGCGCGTTCGAATTTCGCCGGCCACAAACCGGACGCGACGAGATCAGCAGCTCCGGAGACGACTTTTATGGGCTTTTCCCACTTTGCGTTTCCTGTTCGATCTCTAGCCGCCGCGGGTCCCGTCTCGCTTTTTCTCCCACGCACTGCCCCGTTCGGTCCGCGTCGGTTACACATGCACACACAACAATGTCAATGTGACGAAACGCACGCGAAAACGCACACACACCCGACCGCACATACGCGCGTGTAAATACACCCGCCCGCGCACACACACAAACCCGCACCGTACGTGCTTGCGCTCTTATCATCAACCGCATCCAGTGCGACTCGGTTTATCACGCCGCTCGCTCATGGAACAAACGCGGTACCGCCGGCGACGACGCCCGACGGACCCGGCGTTCCTCCTCGTCGTGGTCCCTCGCTTGTTATAATAATAATAATAATAATAATAACAACAATAATAATAATAATAATATAATAACCGACACCGACGACGCCTATTGATAGCAGCACTGCCGCTATGGCGCCTACGGGCTACGGGTGAAGATCGTGTAATGGTGCCGTGGCGATGAAGAGAGGGGATTGGCGCCTTGGCAAATAGGTCCCCTCAAATCAATTCCAAAAAAAAAAAAATTACCTTTTTAACGAGTATAAATGTCATCTTATTGCAAGTGTTTATGATATTAATATTGGATGACAATAATATATTTATAATGTCGGAACGATTTGTCGTCATTTTTAAATTAGATATTTAGGTATGATTTGAACTTTTCAGCATTATATTTTACTATTTTAGAATCAATTGTTTTCATCTGACCGTCTAATCCAAAAAATAAAACTTTTTATTTTATTAAAAATACCCATCATTCAATACAAATTGAAAAAAGGTAGGCAAGTGGATGTCGTTCTCCTGTACAGTAGGTGACGAGTGGGTCACTGTAATGGATGATGGTGTTATATTTGAATTCAATATTATAATATCATTGTTTAAGAAAAACGATTCTGAGCGATGACGGTCAATCGGCCTATGATATATTGATATTATTATAGGTCGTATATTTTATGATATTATTGTGAATAAAGTAATTTATTAACCTATTTATGTGGAACCTTATTTTTTAAATTTTCAATCCTTAGCTATAAAAGTTTAACTTTTTATACATTTTTAACTAAAAAATAATTTTTAAATTTGATTAAATGTCGTCAAAATTTGAACTTTAAATGCTTATAAAAAAAATTGTGCCTATATATTTTTAATATTTTTCAACTGCCATTGTCACAATATGTTAGAAGTTTTACTATATTTTTAAGCTTTTTGTCTCAGCGAATAAAATTTAATTGACATAAATAAAAGAAAAAACTAAAAAAATGGAAACTGAAAATGTCCATAAACAGTTCAAAACAATTCAAAATATTTTGAAAATGTTATGGTTTATAGCAAATTCTAATATAAACATTCATTGAAAATGTCATATATCTACGGGCATTTGTTTTAGAGTTGTTACACCAAAAACCTAAATCAATCTTGTCGAAAACCAATTTTGCGTAAAAATTTCCGTTTTTCCTAAATTTTTTTTTATTTTTACCCTCCAAGCACCAACCAGATTCACTTTCCTATCCAACAAGATACTGAAGTTGAAAATCGAAGCATTATTTTGACTGCTTATACCGTAAAAATAAAAATAATAAAACACACATCATTATTGTAAAATTAATACATTAAGTTATGTTATAATATGTTAGACCTTAGGCACATTTTTTATGTTTTGCTCTTATAGAAGTATTGTGTTTATTGTTTATCGTCAGTAGGTACCTATATGTGTTTTGTTGTATTGTTAGTTGGCCATTACGCAATATTTATAATTTAGGTACCTACTTAATAGTCATACAACCCTATTTTATAGGTAGGTATACATAATTCAAATTGTTTGGAGTATTATTGTTGCAATAGTTATAAACATCATATACTTATGGATATATGTTTACAGCTGACTAGTTGTGCACGTACGTTAATTGTGCCGTTTGTGGTGCCTTTATCGCTTTTAATACTGAAATCTGCAAATTATTTGTATGAGTAAATTTGTAACAATATATTATATATTATGAAGCCAAGATGTGCTGATGTAGATTCATTAGTCTTGACCAATGTATATGCATATTATATTGTTATATTATAATGGGTACTGTATGGTTATACGTTTGAATAATTAAGCATCAAGGTAATATTAATTAAACATTGGATAATTAATATGAATATAATATATTATATATTTGTTCTTTTTTAATGATCTATCACCTTCATGCTTCAATAATATATAAAAGTAAGAGTTCGGATTGTTCGGAAGTAGTAGATTGTAGGTACAATAATGCAGACAATAAAAACATTTATATAGGCAGTGTAGATTATACATTTATAACCATTGGTAAACATATAAACATTTGATAGATCACCAGGATCTGCTAACGTACTTAAAATTATAAAATGTTGTCACCTACTGGCTACTACACTTACAATTAACATGTAGGTATTTCACCTGTTGCACCGCGAATGACTCTATTATATTGATAGCTGATTCATAAACAATAACCACCATTTGGGGAATGAGATTGTCTAGCTTATTCCATCTTAAAGCTAATTATTTAGCCCCTTCCCAAAGATGATTATAAAAAAAAAAAAGGGCGGGTAAGTGTATGTCGCTCTGCTGTACAGTAGGTTACAAGTGAGTCACTGTAATGGATTGTGTTAGATTTTTATCCAATGATATAATATCATTGAATAAGAAAAACGATTCTGAGCGAAGACGGTCAGTCAGTCTATAATATCTTACCAAGTCTAAATGTATTTGATGATATTATTGTGAATAAAGTAATTCATTTTAGTATTATAGGCATTAGTATTTACTATAGTTGGTTAAATTCATTTTTCTCAAAAAAATTATATTTTAAATGCCATTGCGTGTATATAAAATATAACAATATATTCTAAAAGTTTCATATACCAACAAATAATATTTTAAAATTATATCAAAATAACTAAAATCATTATTCTTGGTTTAAATATGAAATTTTGTCTAAATTTGAAATTAAAATGTCTGTAAAAAATAAATGTGTTTATATATTTTTTAGATTTTTTGGTTACAGTATGATTTATTTATGAGAATTTTTGTTTTAAATTTTCAACACTTAGTTATAAAACTGAACATTTTATAATTTTTTAATTACAATGATTTATAATTTTCGAGATTTTGACAAATTTTGTCAAAATTCGAACTTTAAATGCTTATAAAAAAAAATCGTGCCTATGTATTTTAAAAATTTTTCAACTGATATTGTAACAATATATAAAAAAGCTTGTATTAAATTTTCAGACTTTTTGGCCCACCAAATAAAATTTTATTGACAATTATAAAAAAAAAAACTAAAAAAATTGAAACTAAAAATGTCTGTAAACAGCTCAAAACAAATCAAAATATTTTCAAAATTGAATGGTGTATAGAAAATGAGAATATAAACATTTAGTGAAATTTTCATGCATCTACAATTATTCGTTTTTGAATTACAACCAAATAAGAAAAACGCTACATGAGAAATCGAGTGAATATCCTATGTTGTAAAATTATGAACTTAAAACACTCATAAAATTTATTTTTAATTGCTTTTAGATATTTTATTTTTGATAAAAGTAGAAAACTTACGTTAAATCTTGTGTTAAAATTTAAAACCTTAGATTTAAAAAGAAAAATTTTTATGAATTTCTAACTCTAAATAATTTGCAAATTTTCGTCATTTTTACGTATTTTGTCAAAATTTTAACTTTAAATGCTTAGAAAAAAAAATTGTGACTACAGATTTTTAATATTTTTCATGTGCCTTAGAAACAATATATTAGGAGCATTCTATTACATTTTCAAGAATTTTTAACGAATAAATAAAATGTTATTGATTTTTAAAAAAAAAAAAACCAAAAAGATTGGAAATTTAAAATGTCTGTAAACAGCTCAAAATAAGTCAAAATATTTTGAAAACGGTATGGTATATAGAAACCGCTTATATAAACATTCAGTAAAAATTTCATGTATTTACCGTCATTTTTTTTAGACTTACACCAAAAACCAAAATCGATTTTATCGAAAATCAATGTTGCGTAAAAATTCCCGTTTTTTCCTTAATTTTCCATTTGTTTTTCACGGTACTTTTGAAAACTACTGGAAAATGTTTACTTTTGACCCCCCAAAGTACCAACTAGATTCACTTTCCTATCAGAAAAGGTACTATTGAAGAAAATCTAAGCACTTTTACTGTCCCAAAACGTGATGACAGACACAAAAAAATAAATAAATAAAAAATAAAAAAAAAAACACACATCATTGTAAAACCAATACATTCATCGCTCCGCTCAGAATCTAAAACGTAGGTTTTAGCCTTACCTAATCTAACCTAAGCTTTTTGACAAAACGAAAATGCCTATAAATAGTCCAAAACTTGGAATATTATTATAATGTATTAAATTTTATAATGTATAGAAAATTATAAAACAAACATTTGGTAAAAATTTCAAATATATACCGTTATTCATTTTTACATTAGAATTTAGAACAATTAAAAAAGGGCGAGTAAGTGTATGTCGCTCTGCTGTACAGTAGGTTACAAGTGAGTCACTGTAATGGATTGTGTTAGATTTTTATCAATGATATAATATCATTGAATAAGAAAAACGATTCTGAGCAAAGACGGTCAGTCAGTCTATAATATCTTACTAAGTCTAAATGTATTTGATGATATTATTGTGAATAAAGTAATTCATTTTGTATTATAGGCATTAGTATTTACTATAGTTGGTTAAATTCATTTTTCTCAAAAAAATTATATTTTAAAATGCCATTGCGTGTATATAAAATATAACAATATATTCTAAAAGTTTCATATACCAACAAATAATATTTTAAATTATATCAAAATAACTAAAATCATTATTCTTGGTTTAAATATGAAATTTTGTCTAAATTGAAATTAAAATGTCTGTAAAAAATAAATGTGTTGATATATTTTTTAGATTTTTTGGTTACAGTATGATTTATTTATGAGAATTTTTGTTTAAATTTTCAACACTTAGTTATAAAAACTGAACATTTTATAATTTTTTAATTACATTGATTTATAATTTTCGAGATTTTGACAAATTTTGTCAAAATTCGAACTTTAAATGCTTATAAAAAAAAATCGTGCCATGTATTTTTAAAATTTTCAACTGATGTTGTAACAATATATAAGAAAGCTTGTATTAAATTTTCAGACTTTTTGGCCCACCAAATAAAATTTTATTGACAATTATAAAAAAAAAAACTAAAAAAATTGAAAACTAAAAATGTCTGTAAACAACTCAAAACAAATCAAAATATTTTCAAAATTGAATGGTGTATAGAAATAGCTTATATAAACATTCAGTGAAATTTTCATGCATCTACAGTTATTTGTTTTGAATTGCAACAAAATAAGAAAATCGCTACATGAGAAATCGAGTGAATATCTAATCTTGTACAAATTTGAACTTAAAATGCTCATAAAAATTTATTATGACTTGCTTTTAAACTTTTTTTTATTGATAAAATTAGGCAAACTTATGAGGAATCTTGTATTACATTTTTCAAATCTTAGATTTAAAAAGAAAAATTTTTATGAATTTCTAACTCAAAATAAATTGCACATTTTCGTCATTTTTACGTATTTTGTCAAAATTTGAACTTTGATTACCTATAAAAAAAATTTGTGACAACAGATTTTAATATTTTTCATATTATATTAATGTAACAATATATTAAGAGCCTTGTATTAAATTTTCAAGTTTTTTACCCCACAAATAAAATTTTATTGACATTTATAGAAAAAAAAACTAAAAAAATTGGAAACTGAAAATGTCCGTTAACAGCTCAAAATAAGTCAGAATATTTTGAAAATGATATAGTGTGTAGAAAATGCTTATATAAACATTCGGTCAAAATTTCATGTCTCTACGGTCATTTCTTTTAGAGTTATACCAAAAACCAAAATCGATTTTGTCGAAAATTGGTTTTCCGTAAAAATTCCCGTTTTTCCCTTAATTTTTCATTTGTTTTTCCAGGCGCTCATGAAAACTACTGGGAAATTTTAACTTTTGACCCCCAAAGTACCAACTATATTCACTTTCCTATCAGAAAAGGTACTATTGAAGAAAATCGAAGCATTTTTACTGTCCTAAAACGTGATGACAGACACAAAATAAAAATAAAAAAAATAAAAAATAAAAAATAAAAAAATAAAAAAATAAAAAAGCACACGCCATTGTAAAACCAATACATTCATCGCTTCACTCAGAATCTAAAATCGTTCTTTGAGAAGTCAAGTGAATACAAGTGCAATAATGTCGTGAAATTTACTTCAAACGCTCATAAATAATTAGTTGGACATTCCGGTAAACTTTTCATTTTTGTTAAAGGCAAGAAAATTTGATGTGGAATCTTGTATTACATTTACAAATCATAGATACAATTTATATAGAAAAGTATACATTTTTATGGATTTCTAACTCGAAATAATTTGAAAACTAAAGTGAATTTTCGAAATTGACCTCTCTGCAAAAGTACCGACTAGATTCACTTTCTCATCAACAAAAATTCTGAAGTAGAAAATCAAAGCATTATTTTTTCTAGAAAATATGTTAACAAGCAGAATATAAATCACACACGTAGGTACACATTATTGTATAATCTATTAATCTATGTAATACATCGCCCCTCTTACAATCTAAAATGAAAACTTTTAAGAGTTTTAAATATAATAAACATAATGTATTTGTGTTATAAGAACGTATAAGCTATTGCAGTATAGCATTCACATTTCACCTGTATTTGTGCATTCCGAAAAATCGGAAATGTATAGCCACTGAAAAAATCTACTATGAGTTACCTACTTACTAAGCAATTAATTATTCCTTAAATTATTATGTACTTACAATTCATATTTCATCCATTTATAAGTAATCTCATATTCACACGATCTTGCCAAAGATTTATGATCATATAGGTACAAATGTACAATATAGTATACCAGCTATATATAGTAGTATAGTGCAATATAAATAACGAACAATATTTAATACAATAAATACAGGAGGGGTTTTGCGTGAGATGTCTGAAAATTTGGTTGGTTTTGTTTGTATTGGGAATTTTTGTTTTTCGTTCCCGCAAAAATTTTAAACAATTCATTCTAATTCCTAATAAATACAAACGCGAAACGTCAATTATAACCTTTGTACGTACTTTACTTTGAAAAAAAGATTCGCGCATTTTTGTGTCATATACCAACGTACGAAAAAATGATTTTACTATACAAAAGCCCATAACGGCAACACAAGCAAACATATTATTGTTCTGTGATATTGTGTAGACACTCTGATAAGAATATGAATATTTTTTAAGTTGGTTCACACCACGGTCCACAGACCAGTGACCACTGACCGCAGTTCACGGTTTCACACTAAATAGTTAGTTGTGTGATAATTTTTACGTTCTTCGATTTTGGTAAATATTAAACTTAAATCTTTATATTAAATTTTGCGCGAAGGAAATAATATTCCGTTTCGTCGATTGATAGTTGTCTGTGTATTCCGTTAGTTGTTAATTCCATACAATATATTAAAATGGCAAGCGATGAGACACCTTTTGCGAAAGCAATCGCCAACTACAGACCTCCTCCGATAAATAAAGACACCGCAGTAAACTACTACGCCCCGGCGTTTGGAACATTAAACTATGCATTTTTATCCATCAACGTGATGAACCCCGGGATTTTGCAAAGGTAATTGGTTCGATTCGAAAGAGATAACTCATTATCCAATGTCTAATTGGTGTTCTGTTTTTGTTTAGAGTTCTGCCTAAACCAGATCTCACAAATATATTTTTATTCAACTCTTGCTTTGGGTCGTTTCTATTTATTGCTGGACGCCCACATCTCAGTGAAGCTCCTCTCAAACTACGCGTAGTATACAGGTAAAAAATTGTTCATTAAAACCGAGCAATAACTTATCACCTTTGATAATAATAAATATTTTTGTATGTTTAGCGTATATGGATCAATTTTGTTCAACATGGGATCAGTATTGTCTTGGGCTATTTTACGTAGTTTATTGCCGAATAACTCTGGTTTGGCAACTGTTACTGGTCTAATTTCAGGATTCGCATTGACTGGTTGTGGTGTTGCATACTTGAATTACAATGACAAAGCCGTTAAAGCAAATAAAAAGTAGACATTTATTTTGATGGTGATTACTTAGTTTAAATAAACTCCTAAGTTCTTTGTAGAAATGTAATTCCAATTTCATATAGAGGGCTGATTTGTATTTTATCAATATTTTGTTATTATTTCTGTTTAATTTTTCTTTGTTTTTATAGCTGGTAATACCAGAATTATGATGAGAATTAATCCAATTTTATAAAATATTCATATAATTCAAAATTAATAAATATATTATTTATATATGAATTCTGATTTTTTTTTTCATCTATATAATATGTATGCATATTTACATAACGATTTGTTATTTAAATTAATTAAATTTTGTCCTAAAGTCTGACATAATATTAGTTGTTATAACTTACTTATGCATAATATAACTTAAAGTGTATTATTATTTATTATTTTTATCATAATATCATTATTATGTTTTTAATACTCTATACACTATAATATAAATTATGTTTATAATCATACAATTTCTAATTTTTCACTTCAATACTTCCCATAATTTTATATAATATTCCTGGTTATTTTCTTTATAAAAAGTTAAGTGTATCAAATAAATGTGTATTTTTGCATAATGAACAACTATTTGATTACTACTGAGTTTCAATATCATACATTTTACTGTTTTATAATTTTTTTATCGCTTATAAATTAGGTATAATACAAATAATAAAATATACAATGTACCATTTAATAAAAAAAGTTGTTTTTATTATTATTATTATGTAGAGTAATTAAATTGAATTATTATATAACATAATCTTAATTTATCACCATGATTAAAAATAAATGATTACCTATATTAATTAGTAATGTTCTTAACAACTAACAACAATGAAGTAAAAATTCATAAATTTAATACAAATTTACTATTAAGCTATTAGCTATACAAATAATAGATAATAATAATGACAAAATATTAATAAGCTACTCATAGCCATGAGCCATAGGCTCTCAAAATAAATTAATCTTCAAACTCATATAATATTGATTAAAAATGAATAAATAATAATTAAGCATTTAGTATATTGCTGAGAAAAATATTATATGTGAAACGCACATATTTAATACTATTGTCGCACTCATAAGATATTATAAGGCATTTTGTAATTTTTACAACTAACAATAAAGTGTTTTGTAAAGTGCATTTATATTTTGTTTTATATTTGACCATCACAGATAACTTACAGACCATATTTGTCTTAGTTAAAAGTATATTATGTATCTATTACCAATAATACCTATACCTTTTTAAAAACGTGGTAAAAGATTTTATCTCACATTAAATTTGTTATGCATGACTTAGACAAGTCGTGAAGTCATGAGTACTTTCATCAGTAATAACAAAATAAAAGGAATTAGAATATAAATAGCCAACGGTAGGGGGGGGGGAGGCAAAGCTCCAGTGGATTCCTTTTTTGGATAATTTATTGTGAGGTTTCGGCCTCCTGCAAAAAAAAAAAAAAGTTTAGGCTAGGTGTAGGTGCACCACTGGTGAAGAGATCAATGTATGTAATGGTTTTACAATGTCTTGCACGTGTGTGTATTTTTTGCTTGAAGTTGCAGATAGTATCAACTAGATCCAATTCGCAATCAGAAAGGTAATATCTTCCAATTTGAAGATTAAATCATATTTATAAGTCATTTTGTATTACTATCGAATTGTGTACAAACCTTTATTTAAATATATAAATAACTAAAAATGTAAAAGCATTTTCTATCAATCTTACTGGTATTATCAACTATTATAAAAATATGCTGACATCAGAATATGTTTGAATCAAACACTCATATTTGCAAAATAGACTAGTACCTATACATATTATAATATATAGGTACCAATATATACATGATACGAATCTTGGAAAAAAAAAACCACAAGGATAATAAACGTCAAATGTATTTTCCTTCAAATCACAAATATCAGTTTTCAGTCCACCATCAAGTTATCATATGAAAATATGAAAATATAATTAGCCAATAGGTAGATAATTATAATAAATCACAAATACCAATTTTTTCACATTAATGTAAAAATAATAACCCTGGTATTGGAATTAAAACAATTTAAAAAATTAAAAAAATTATATGACAATATAATATAAATATGCTGAAATTAATTACAACTGTTCTTGTTTAATTTTAAAACTATAATGTTTTTACCGATTACCACATAATACATTTATATGTACAATATACTACCTACGACCTAATGCCTATAGGCTATGGTATTAAAGTTTGATAAAAATTTAATTTAACTTTTGAATTAACATAATTCCTCATACAATGTATAAAAAAGAAACAATACATAACCTTGTTACACGCCGTACATCATAAGTAATAAGTTATTACCTAGGTACACGAGAATACAAATTAATATAATATGCATTAAATTCATAGCAATTAATATATCATAATTCATAATTATTGTAATATATTAAAATTAATTGTATATCGCAATAGTGTAATAATTATTACAATCGTAATTCCGAAAATGACATATAAATACTGAAAATATGGTTATCAGAATATAATTTATATTATATTATGTACTCTTCATTGGAAAAAATCATTCAAATGTAAATTGCTATTTGCTGCCGAATATAGTACATTAGTACGACAGTCATAATATTGCTTAACATAATAAAATGTTCAAGGTTTGAAACATGACGTTGAAAACGAAATCAGTTGTTGGGATGAAAGGTTGGGACGAGTGAGTCAGTCGACCGAACAACCGATCAAACGGACAGGACCACTGACCAACAAAGTGCTAAATTCAAAAGGCGATTCGCAATATTAGCATACTAGAGCGTCGGTCAGTTAATAGTTCATAGATAGAACAGTTAGACCGATTAATCCAAACGCTGTAACACATTTACAGCATTTGATTAATATTTTATCCACGGTTGGAGGCTTGAATCACAGAACAGATTAATTCGTAAACGTATTTCTGCCCTCGAATATCGCTCGGTGCCTCCTATTATAGTCGCGTTTGTCGATTGGCATTTGGCATTTGGCGCCGCCGATCGACCCGGTCTCAAAGACGATGTAAAAATCAAATTCCTTTGTTGTTGCTCCGCGACAACAGCTGTTTAACCGTTCTTCCAAGGTCTTGGCGCGCACTTTCGGTCCCGCTCGCACCGACCACCGTCCGTTTTCCCTCCTCAGCGCCCGTTATTGTTTTTTATTTATTTACTCGGATGTGATATTATGATTACGCACTAGTGCGATATTCTTGCATGTTCTCCGCGCCGATCTCAGCGGAAACCAGTCGAATATAATCCGTTTTTTTTTTTTTCGCGCTCGTCGACGATATCGCCTCCACTACCAAAACCGTCCGCCGTCCGCACGTAGGGCAGTTTAATCGTAAGTACGTTGTCCGCCGCTCAACGGCCATCGGCTACCCTACATAGTCGTACGCATGTTAATGATCCGTACTTAACCTTAAATGTCGTGTGCGCCTAGCTCGGTGTTTTATTTCCCGTGGTATCACGGACATTTTTGTCTTGCACATACGTTAATGCGATCGTTTGCCTGTTCTTTGCAGAGGTGCCGTAACTGAGATAGCCGTCGATCATGTCCAACACGCACAGAATGCGGTACAAAAACGAAGGCGTCGACTCGAAAGAGTTGCGTCGCAGGCGTGAAGAAGAAGGAATACAGTTGCGCAAGCAGAAACGAGACATTCAGCTGTTCAAAAGGCGCAACATCAACGAGACTATTCAGAACGATGACCCTGATGTAAGTGTGATCCACTGTTCGATTAAGACCCTACGATATAAGCGTTAATTCTATCATGTAACCCATTGATTGATCGTGTCTGTAAATTTATAAGCCGTTAAGTACCTTATATTTTAATTATTAAAACAGTCAGTATTATCGACAACCTTTCATTTTTATAAAACATTATTATTTAAATGTTTAATATAAAATTGCTTAAATTTTTATTCGAGTTCCTGAATTCCATACCTAGTTATTTTACTCAACTAATGTAAAATAAAAGAAACCTTAATAATACTTTTATCTGTCTTACTTTGATATTTGGTTTAATATTATTTTTAAACATACCTTTTACTTCAATACAATGTCCAAATTTGTTGATAATAATTATCAATACTTAGTACCTACCTAATTAGAATTCTTGATATAACAAATATTTATTATGTCTTAGTAAGTACTAATGAGGTAGAATAATCATTTTCTGTCATTTTGTTGTTTTTAATTTTTAATTAATATTGATTTACTTATTAAAACTGTAATAGGTACTAACATTTTCAAATACATATGTTTATAGGTGGTCTTACCTAGTACTGCAACTGATTGGTCCAACATAAATGAAGATCTGCTTAAACATTTGTATTGCATTAATGAAGATGATCAATTAAAAGCAACGCAAAAGTTTAGGAAGTTATTGTCATCTGAACCTAATCCTCCTATTGATGCTGTTATTAGTACAGGTGTTATTCCACGATTTGTTGAATTTTTGAAAAATACAACCAATAGCCATCTACAGGTATATAATTCAATTTATATTTAATAATTCTATTAATTCTTAGTTTTTTTTTATCAATAAATATCTACTAGTAAAAACTATGATAGAAGAATTCTTAGTTATTACATATGGAATTTTTCCAGTTTGAAGCTGCATGGGCCTTGACAAATATTGCTTCTGGAACATCAGAGCAGACACGAAAGGTAATGGAAGCTGATGCCGTACCGGTATTCATTTACTTGCTTGAATCACCACATGAAGACGTACAGGAACAAGCCGTTTGGGCTCTAGGAAATATTGCTGGAGATTCTCCTATGTGCCGTGATTATGTTCTGAACATGGGCATAATGAAGCCATTATTGAAGTAATAACTCTAAAATATACAAATTTATCAATAATGAATCTTACCTAGTCTAATTTTGCATGAAAATACATTTAGAAATTACCGACTTCTGTTATATGGTAGTTTTTAAAGAGGATACATCACTATCTGCACTGCATGGTATCTGTCTTATAAATGTAAAACAGTAAATTAGCATTCAGAACCATTGAGTACATATTGCATAGAGAAACAATGTTCGATATTTTACTACATGCTAAATGTTAGGTTTATTATTGCTGACGACAACAGAGCACACTACCAGTCACTAACAATATTATTTTATTTTTTAATAGATGTAATAAAATAATAGAAAATTTTACAACTATGTTGTACATGCTAAGTAATTACTAATTAGTATAGTGATTAATTTGGCAATAGTGATAGTGTACAATTACTACACTGATTTTACCTCCGTTTAAAATTTTTCCATTGATCATTTATTAGCCACCTCCCTGGGAACGTACGACATATTATAATACATTGTTTCTCTATACAATAAAATATACTCAGTTGTAAAACTAATGTTGTATTGTTAGCTATTTATAAGAGTGAATAAATTTGACTTATGATCAAACTTATTGGTAAAAATATGATCTACGGTATTTCCTTGACCTTTATTGACATTTTAATTTTAAATTGAGTTAAAACTCAAATATTTAAATGTAAGAAAAAACCTACGAGGTGTTCTAGAATATACAGGATATTTTTATCTTTACATTTTTTAATTGTTAAATTCACCATAATATTAAAGCTAAAAACACAACATTGTGGTTCTACCATTTACAAATTTGGTGTGTTGTATGTTTGAAGTTGAAGACTCGTGGGGGAATGGTGTTCCCTTAAAATATTTAATATGTTCTACAACTCATTATATCAATATATATATTTTTTTTTTGTTTTAGACTACTAAATAGTTGTTCACGTCTTTCAATGACTCGTAATTCTGTATGGGCTGTATCTAATTTGTGTCGTGGAAAAGTGCCCCCTCCTGATTTCACCATGGTTTCACCAGCTCTACCAGTTTTATCAGACCTGTTGAGTCATAATGATCCAGATGTACTTGCAGATACTTGTTGGGCTCTGTCATATCTATCAGATGGTCCAAATGAAAAAATTCAAGCAGTTATTGATGCTAAAGTTTGTCCAACTTTAGTTGAATTATTAATGTAAGTATAATTTATAAACAAAAATTCATTTATAGTTAAAATTCATACATTACTTTCTTATTAAAAGGCATACACAAAATAATGTTGTCTCTGCTGCTCTGCGAGCCGTTGGTAATATAGTAACTGGTGATGACGTTCAAACACAAGTCGTTCTAAATTGTTCGGTCTTACCTTGCTTACTTAGCTTGTTGGGATCACCAAAAGAAACTATCCGCAAAGAGGCCTGTTGGACAATTTCTAATATTACTGCTGGAAATAAAAACCAAATACAAGTGAGACATTTGATAGTAACAAGTTAAAACTTAAATATTGATAGAATTAATGTTATTATGTATATTTATAGGCTGTTTTGAATGAAAATATATTCCCTGCACTCATACATATTATGGCATCAGCTGAGTTTAAGACAAGAAAAGAAGCTGCATGGGCAATAACAAATGCTACGTCTGGAGGAACGCAAGAACAAATTCAACATTTGGTCGAGCAAGTATGTACTTCTAATAAAAAATGTTTTAATATTTTGTTGTTTATTTTTCATATTTATTTTTTTAGAAATGTATTCCTCCATTGTGTGATCTTCTGACAGTGACAGATGTAAAAATTATCCAGGTGGCTTTGAATGGTCTAGAAAACATTCTTAAGTTAGGTGAACAATTAGCTAGACAAACTGGTGCTGTTAATCAGTATGCTGTCTTGCTAGAAGAATGTTATGGTCTGGACAAAATTGAGTTTCTACAGTCACATGAAAACATTGAAATTTATCAGAAAGCTTTTGGAATTATTGAACGTTACTTTGGTTCTGATGAAGATGATCCACGTGTTGCACCTTCCGTACAAGAAACTGAACAAGGAATTGAACAGTATGATTTTAGGGATCAAAGTGTCCCCATGACTAGATTCCAATTCTAAGAACTGTTACAGGAAATATGATTTGATTTTTTCAATTGTTTTGTTCATGATTCTTATTTGCACATACATTTTTAGAAAAGTAAAGAGACATTCTCTATCCTTAAAACAACTTGTGACTGATTACATTCAACTACTGGCATATTTCTGAAGATGACGAAATATTATTTAAACGACATTAATAAATTGGTTTATTTCGACTAGTGTTTTTACATAATGTTATTTTTTTCTTTTTAATATTATACACCTTAAAATCAAGTAATATTAATATATTATATTAAAACAATTTTGCTTGAATATTAATATATTTGGTAATTGTTGTCACAAGTTATTGAGATGATAACTTAAAGTATGACCTCTTCAAACTACGTTAATCAATAATACAAAAATATATTTTGTACATAAATGAGATATGTGTAGTCATTTTTGTTAAAATTGTAATTATTAAAAATAAAAATAAAACTTACTTACAAAAAAACTAAAGTTGTGATGTACACAGTATCGCGTGATTTTGTCTTTTATGTTGGTACTTTCTACCTTGATAAATGGCAACACTGGTGTTGTGCATTTATGTCCAGTTAAAGAAGACCCTTCACATTTTTAGCTCAAAGGCGCTCATTTATTTCGAAACGCTTGCCTGCTATTAAGGTGCTGAATATTTTTGGCTGAAAAATGTTTTAGACGTTCTCCTCGAAACTCATAAATCACCGGTCTACAAAAATGAAAATAATATGTGTCCTACTGATGTGTAAGTATTTATTATTTGAATTATTCATGATTTAATAGATATGTTTATATATTTAAAAATAGTAACAGTTCAAAATGTAGATTTTTATTATATTCAATGTATATATGAACATACTAATTGTACTATTGTAGTACGCGAAATCAAATTAAAAACTAAGTGATAACGTAGCACTTCCGAAGTTACTTTAATTATTGAGACGAATTTAATTGTTTTATTTTCAAAAATGTGTACCTACCCTAACAAATAAAATTAGAATTATTTCTAATATGTAAAATATGTAAAAACTTAAAGCTTGTGGTGGATAATTAATAATTTTCCGAAATACGTAGATATTCATATATAGTTGAATACTCATTATTTATCCAGTACCTAATTAGTAAATTGCCTATTTGGTTATTATTGAAAATCCATCCAAAATGTATGATGCTTTTCGTTCATGGCGACCAAAGAAATTCCGCGTCTTTATTTATTGATACCCATTGCACCCAATAATAATTCACCTTAAATGAAAACCATTAAACAGTATTAGATACGTGACAAACGGCTATAAAAATACTTTTTTATTCGGATTAAAAATAAGATGTTTCATTTGTCATCTATATTTTAAGTATTTCGAATTTTCGAATACAATATTTATTCTTAGTTTTCATTAAGCGGCAAGTTACAATAATCAAGCTATAGATACCTTCTGCGATACTAAAAGTTCTAACTAGGTAAGTACCTTTAACCTACTCTACATTAATAGGCAAGTAATGGTTTTATCTATCAAAGTTTACCTAAGTAAAATAGTTATATATTTTTAAAAATTAAAACATAATTAAGTGGGCGTCAAACACCTTATATACCTTCTTTATAACCTATAGTTGAACTAAGGAACAATAAATATATGTATGGCTTACGTTAGAAATACAGTCTTGCCTATCTTGTAGTCTAATGGCTATAGTAATACAATAGTAAGTGGGTATATGAAAAAAAAAGTGTAATCTAATTTTTTTTTGTTCTTGACATTTCAATAAAATATATATTTAAATAAACTAATAATTTGCAATGTAGATTTTAGTCATTCATTTATAGCCTAAGACAAAAATGTATAATAATTAAAAAAACATCGCCAAAGTGTACGGTTACGCATGTAATAGCCAATAGGTACCGACAACAAACTATTTATTTATGAAAATTAAAACAATATTTATATAATTTTAGTTCATAATTTCTACGAGTTTTAATATTCACTATTCAGATAATTTAAACAATTACCTATATTATTTTACGCGACTTTGCGAGGTACCTATGCATTACCTAGGTATTATATTATATATTTATATGTATATTTTTAGTTATAATACAAAACTAGTTTTAATTATTTGTCAAATACTTAAAAAAAAAAAAATTAGTATATGATAATTTTCGTATTTTCGTTAGTCACAATTATCAAAACCAATCAGTCAAAAATGTAATTACCTTTCTTACCTTAGTCTTAAATAATTAATAGTAATTCGATACTCGCGCGTTTTAAATTCTTTTGTAGAATGAATAAATGTAGATAACGGAAATCTATAGGTAAGCGGGGTGGTACCTCCTTATAATATATACTTGGTATACCAAAAACCAATATAAATGGAAATATCATTCAATATTATTTATTGTAGCTTTCGCCGCAGGGGTTTTTGCTTGAGAAATGAGTGGAGACTATAATTATTAATATTGGACCTACATACCTATATATTATATGCATGTTGCTCAAACATAATGAAACCATATTACCCCCTGTTGTTTAATCGTGATTTCACGTAATTTGTCACTGCGATTTATGACACCACGGATAAGTCATAGGCCTGTATTGTAATGAGACTGGGGCCCGGGGGTTCATGAATTCGCATAATTTTACTTGCTAGTTGGTTGTTTGAACATTTGCTAAGTACTCATTTGAATCACAACGTAACGAGTTTAAAAAGTTTATATTGCATATTTTAAGGTTTTCATATATACTGCATCTGCAACTATATTGTACGTGTACATCATATAAAGAGTTTTCAATATTTACCAGTGTTTTATATAATTACCTCGAAAACCAAAAAATAATAAATAATAATTTTAAAAAAAAATTACTTAATATGAGTGTTAAATAATTTAATAAACATAACTATTACCTAAACAGTAAGCATTTTAAATAAGACACATATATCCAAGGTTCTTTTTTAAGTTTTTATGATTAGTTACACTATTAGTTATTAGATACAGAAATATAAAATTTCAAAATCAAACGATTTTAATGAATTTACAGGGAAAAGAATCAACCGGTCACGCCTCGTAAAATGGTCGAATTTCGATCATTTTTGTATTAGAATTTAAAACAAGTATATTTATCAAGTCACATTGTACTCTGATTTTTTAATTAACTTTAAATAACGGGATAAAATAATTTTAAAAAAAAAATCTAAAAAATGTGTGATATATTGGGATTTATTACAACTTTTGAAAATAATGTTCAACCTACAGTGTGACATATTTCTTCTACTAAAAATGCGTCAGCTTCAACGTCTCGATGAAACTTCACAGATTAGGTTAAATAGTTAAGTTAGAATGTTAAATGGTGGTGGTTAGATACTATCGTTCGTTTTTATTTGCAAATCTGTCAAAATTCTAAATTGCTAACAGTTCATGTATTAATTTTTGATTTTTTTTCCATTTCTACCAATAGTATTGATATTCTACCAAAAATTTCTTATAAAACGCAAAAAAATAATTTAATAGCTATTGAATTTTTAGCACTATTTTGGTGATTTTTAAACGTATATTTCGATAGTTTTTAGTGCTTAAACTTCCAGACTTCTAGGGCGTTAGGCTTATCGTTTATAGTGTTATGAATTATATGAAAAGATGAAAATAATATCAACTTTAGTCTATAGATACTTACGGGTTACAACATACCTTTATAATATCCATATTACGTTTGATTCGTAAAATCGTATAAGTTATATTTAATAGCCAATAGGTATTTACATATTATATTTATGATTTATGACTGGCTACAGGAGAGGAATTATGTATCATGTATCATGTATGCACCTGTACTTACCCTATCTAATAATTGTAACAAGAAAAAGTTTGGCTGTATTAGACTTCAAAAGTCAAGATGCACTTAATATTTTACCGTTTTTAATCGGACATATTTTAAATTTGTTAAACATTACAACATAGTGTATTAGTGTGGATATACTATATAGTATATAGGTATACATTAAATATACCTATAAAGGCGTATAATATTTAATACTTATTCTTTTCATTTTTTTTAACTGGAGTTTAAAACTTCTATCAATAAAAACTTTGATGGGGCCACAGACAAACTTCCTCTGGTTGTTTCCGCCAATTGGGCGTTGTCCGCACTCAGCTGCCGTTGGTTTATATACACCTATTACGTATATATATATATATAATATAGTATATACCCATAATAATGTTAAATATAAAGCGTACACATTAATATAATGGCCACCATTGAATCGCGTTGAATGATTCGTTCCGTTTGCGTTTAAGTACACAGATTGCCTATGTATAATATATTTTATAGGTGTAATAATATTCGCAGTAAAGTCACAAATAAAAAAAACCCTTTATAATTCAAAGGGTGTGAGAAGAATAAAAATACATACTGAATATTATACCTACCATACACATCGATGGCCTGGCGACCTGCAGACGCCGGGTATGGTCATTGCCAATTGGTATATAATGCTATATTCGAGAATCCAGTCGAGAGTATGTCTATAACTCTTTAGTATCAGAAACTGAGCCTCTTCACAACTGTCTATTTTTTTTCATTTAGGCTATGTTTACGCCAATTTGAATACAATTATATTGGTCAAATAATTTTCATCAGTTCCACAATTATTCCTAGAACCCTTCGAATTGTGAAATACACTTGTATACTATATAGATATATTTATGACGTATCTACTAACAATTATATTTGTTTCCTAAAGTATATTAGGTATATTATTGTTTAATTAGTGTAATCATTATACTCTATAATACAAAATTAACCTGATAACTGAAAGTAGCGCACCGCACGCTACATATATTATAGACACATTAAAAAGCATTCATAAATAATCACATTCAAATTACGATTCTTAGCGGAGGTTCAGTTGGCATTATATAAAATATAATGTTAACTTATTCCTCCCATTCTACTTTATAGGAGGTTTTAAAGTAATAATTGGCAATTGCCCATAAAAAATTTACGAGAATAGTATTATATAATATTAAAGGCACCTAAATATTTTCAAAATGTATTGAATAGAGTAGGTACCTCCATATTATTATAGTACCTATACTATATAATATGATATCTAGCACTAATATTTCAAGTTAAAAAACATAATAAATACATTTCATCAAATTAAATATAATAATAGAAAAAATGATTAATCGTTTTTATGGACTATCCAATTTAGCAGTGATTCAAACTTACTTTTATGTTATATTGTAAATGGGGACGAAGAAACTATAATTCGTAATGAAAAAAGGAAGGGTCATTTTAAAAAATCCATACTTTCCCCCAACGTATTATCTATATATATAAATATATTATATCTATATATTTGTACATTAGATTAGTATAGGTACATGCTTAATGCAGAATTTTATCACGCTATGCCTATAGGTATATTAATATATATTATACACCTTGATAATAAATTTCGAAAAATACCAAGTAATAATATACCCACCTATTACCCATATACATTTAGGGTGTTGGTAATGTATAGCGTTGCACCTATGTTGGTACCTACATAGGGTTTAATTTGAGTTGCAGAGATTTAATTTTGTTTGTATACAAACCTATATGGCATATCAGCTTATTATTTTTATTTCAACTAGCTACCTTTATTATATGTTTTAGTAAAGGTAAGTACTATACAATTTGGGTTACAGAAATTTTGCAGGAGTGTAATTCGAAATACTCTTGCATACGTATTATGTATGTATGTGGGTATGGTTAAAAACAATAAAAACTACCCGTGACATGTGTGTTATTTTTGATTGGTTTTCTTGTAAGTATTTAGCGTAAATTTGATAGGTAAAATATAATGGCGTTTCGAAACTGCGAACTTTTTTTAAAAAATAGGGGATCGTTTGAAGGGATTTAAAATCAACTCTTACTTTTTTATGTTAATGTGCGTACCATGACCGTGTATAAAAATGATTAAATTTTTCATATAATTCCGGGTATAATTATTAATGTGTTGATGCTTTTCCGTTGGTCGTAAAACAAAATAAAAAAACTACCGAGTTTTCGTCATAGCTTGAGCGGTAAGCGCCGCGGTTGTATCTGACGATTTTGAAATGTCAGCAATTTTTGTACGGCCCGCGCAGAATACAACCTTTAGTGAAACAATATAATATGTTCGTCCCTCGAGGACTTTAAATGTCATCCTAAATTGGGTCAAAATATATGATTACCACCTGACCAAATTATATTAGGAATCCCGCCATCCATATAGACATATAGCCCATTTATATGATATGTACTGCAGTATACATTGTTAGATGGAACTATGAAAGCAATAGGTACCTATTTATCTTGTATAACGGTTTATAGTTGATAGATATATTATCAACCTTATTATTATTATATACCAACGTATACGCTGACACATCGAATTTTATATGACGTGTGATAAGATTCACGCAATATGTTTGATTGCACTTTCTAGTTTCTAGAACACCATTCTCGAGGGAATAAACACCACGCCATACGCGTGTTACTATATCTGTATATACTGAATATCGGTCCTCTCTCATTTAATTACAACATATAGAGACATTCAATACTGTCCGAAAAAGTAATTTCACCCGTTGGGTCGTTGGGATTTCCCTCTCTCAAAGCTAATTTTTCTAGCAGAATGATATTTCGATCAATTTGTTATTTTTATTTTACACGTTTGGGTTTGGTTACATAATCCATAATATAAGCATAGTTTGTTATATATACCTATAGTTTAGGGGCGCCATTTCGGTACGCTGCGTGGTAAACATTGCGTAGGTACTATTCAGTAATATAATTTTTGGCCAGGAACAACCGAATTCAAGACTCAAGCTAAGCTGCAGTGTTGCAATAGTTAAGAACTAAAAAACAAATAAATAAATTAAGCCATGAATGCGCATGCTTTTTGAATAACTAATACTATTATAACTCCCCCCTCTCCTCATTAAGGGTAACTTGAATCAAAGTGTTACGTCGTCTATAAACTAAAGCTCTTTCAGTGTATATAATTTATAATATAATATAATGATACTTGGGGGGACCTAGCGAGCGAAGCGATATGATTTTTTAATATGTCCTAAAAAGTTGTGTATACTTATCATTATTATGCCCTAACTCAGAAAATATTGAAATGACGCCCCTGCTACCGTTAGTATAAACATATATTATATACCTATGTAATATATACCATTATAACATTAACATATAACTTATATTATGTATATTGTATATTATACAATATATATTTTATGAATGTATAATATCTTATATTGTCATATAAATATATAAGATGGGTAGATATGGAATTCATTGCCACCAATATCTTTTGCTTCAATCCAATTCTACAAAATACATAGTACCTATTTGGTTAAAAACAAAGTATGATTAATTTCATTTAAAATATTTATGGCTGTTTAAAAATTGTTGTTTATTTCGCTATTTTTATAATAATTGTAGATTTATTTTATAAAAATTAATATTTAATAATTGTTTAAACATTGAACAATTGATGTTGTGTGGACTTATGACGATTAATGACATAATTGAAATATTTCCAAAAAAATGATTTCTATTTATTTTTAATATTACTCTCATTTTACGTTTTAGACTTCTGGACAACGGCGTACAGCCAAAATGGAGATTCAAATGAAAAATCAGTGGGTAGAAAATTATGTCCACCGATGGAAAACGTACCGCAGCCCATTAACCGAGTCAATACGTCTGCTATCCTTCATGAGTAAAATAAAAATATTAAAAATAGTTTATCAAAAGACATACAATGTTTTATGTTATAAATGTACCTATAACTAGGGAGTGGATGTTTATGCTCTAAAAAAGTCGAAAAATAAAAATGTATTGATTATTCAGTAATTTTTATTTTATTTTATTTTATTTATTAAAAACGAAAAATAGTAGTTAAATAATTTTATATTATAAGCAGAGCGATGAATGTATTTATTTGTATAGGCATTGAACATTTAAAACAAGGTTCCACTTAAGTAGCTAAGTTATTCTATAACCAAAAAATATCAAAAATTTAAACATATTTTTTTTTAATAGTTATTTTATGTTCAATTTGGACGAAATTAGATATTAAATAACCAGATTAATGATTTTAGTAATTTTGTTGTAATTTTATAATATTGATTCAACTTCCCGGCTACCGTAATAATAATAATAAATAACAATATAAATATAATATAAAATATCCACACTGACAAACCGTCTCAGCTCAGAATCGTTTTTCGTATACAATAATTATATTATATCATTGAATACAAATTGAATACCATCCATTATAAAGTGACCCATTTGTAATCTACTGTACAGCAGAGTGACATCCACTTATACCCTGCACTTTTTTAAATTAAATTTCGTGAACTATTTGTTAATCTGAAAAAAATATACATAAATGTTAGAAACCAAGTATTAGACATAATTTTAAATAACAAAAACCATGAATATTATAAAAATATGATGTAAGCAAGTAAAAATCGAATAAATATATCCAAAAATATACAGTACCTACCTATTTAATTGTTATTATAAAACATTAAGGCAATGAAACATATTTCTATCTTACTCTGCATTAATTTAGAATTTTTTAAAAATATTATAAATGTATAAACATCCACTCCTTACTTACATAGATAGGTACTTATAAGTTACAACCATTTACTATTGTCTATTATTAATTTAGACATTTAATAATTTGTATACCTATGTATCACTTTAGTAATGAACTATATTGTATATATTATTATATATGTAATACCTATAGATAAACCCATTTATAAATAATACTATAGCTCTTAGCTTCTTTGAATAAACGTGTTTAAGATTGAGAAATGAAATGAAGAAAAGAAATGCACACCATGGACCTCCGATCGATGCGTATATCGTTCCAGATACGGATGAACATCAAGTAATTAATAACTTATTAAAAATATTATATAGGTACACACTACACAATACAAATGCCAGTTTATAAGATTTTATACAATTACAATATCAAAGTTATTTAATATATTTTAATAGTTTACCAAACTTAAACACTATAGTACTATACAAATATTACGAAAATCGAAAAACTCTTAAAAAATCAATTATATTTTCTATTATTAAAAACCTTTCACAATTTCACTATATATAATCTAAAGTGACTAAAGTTGTTTATAATGTATCGGAAATGTTGTATTCAAATTAATAAAAAGAAATTGAAAAGCCATACTGACTTAGGTATGCCTGCAGGTTATCGTTTATTGAAATTTGTAAAGCACTTTTGAAATCAGAACCACTCACTTCTTTACCAGATTGTAATGGCTAAGTAAAAAATAACGGAGGCAATACTTATATTTAGCCATTTAATTATTTCTTTGAAAATATTCCGATCGACATGCGGTTTTTGAAAATTGATCAAAAACATCAATATTGCTTATTGTAAAATATGTAAAACTTGTTGTACACCAATCGTAATATTATAATTTATAATGCGTGGTTTAATAAATAATTTTGCGTGTGTAGAACGAAGAAGTAGCGGACCATGACAAAAGGCTGAAATACCTGTCGGGATTCAGTGGTACCGGTGGGGTGGCCGTGGTAACCCAGACCAAAGCGGTTTTCTGGACCGTGTGGATGTACCACAAACAGGCGGACGAAGAGCTATCTTGCGACTGGCAGCTATTGGTCCACGGAGAATCGGTAGGCACGGCTTTTGCAGATGTATAAGGTATAACATCCGTTTTTCCAATAACTGCTGGCACATCTCCAGTATGGTGGCGGTTTTCGTTTGCTTGCACATAACTTAATTAAGTTTGGTTTAAATTTTTAACATTTTAATAAATGTTTATATATATTTGTAGAAAAGGCTGGACGAATGGTTGTTGGACGAGTTCAAGCCTAATTCCAGGGTGGGCGCTGACCTCAAGCTCATCTCGAATGGTGACTGGGAGTTCTTGTTTCACGCTCTGGCAAACGAGTCCATCAGTTTAGTGCCCATCAACAATAACATAATCGATATGATATGGATGGACAACCGGCCCGATAATCCGACGCGTGAAGCTTACGTCTGGCCGTTAGAATACGCAGGTTAGAACACCAACAGATTTTGTTAGTTACGTACCTATTACCTGATATATTACCTATACAAAGTTATACATCATATGAGTATATAATCTGCACCAATATACCAACTCATCATCACAGCGTAATATATTATATACCCGTGTCCCGTATAACCAAATTTGATCAATAATATTAAAATATTGTTGTACACTTGTATATTGTATACCCTGTAGCCTGCAACGATAATCCAGCTGTAGCACTGTTCAACGTTGATTTCAGTGTCAACTTTTTAAGTTTTCACACTGTTCATTAAATTTCATACTTCAGATTATTGACTTTTACTCACAGTATTTATTAATTTATGTAATTTAATATCTAATTTTTGAACTGTAGGTATTATAGGTAAATTAAATATTAAGAGGCTAATTATTATTTAAGGAGAAACATTTAGGCAATTTCTAATCCCGCCGGGGTCTATGTGTTAGTTGTAAATAACTATTAATGAGAGTGAAATTCAATGCTGGTACCACCACAGAACATTATAATAATTCACTTTACGAATATTACTTATTGTTTTGACAAGATTAAAGTTAGTCAACGTTGTGTGATTTTGATTCTGAAAAATATATTTGAATTCAATGGAAAAATGTCTGTAGATCATACGAGACACTTTCCGTTTTTCATTATAATTTTCAAGTTTTTGATTACAGTTCATAAAAATATAAGATTTCATTTTTACAAAGTGTTCCTTACGATCTACAGACAATTTTCTGTAGAATTCAAATTTTTTTTGGAATCAAAATCGGGCAACATAAGCTAACTTTAATTTTGTCAAAACTTAAGGAATTGTTGAGCTAAAATTGAAGGCAGAAGCGAGGCCCCTTAAATAAAATAAATATTAAATGTTTATTAATAAGCATTATGCATATAGGTAGTTACAATACATTTTTTACATGAAATAATAATTCTCGCAGTTATACCTATTTTCCAATTATTTTAATCATATGAATATATGATACAATAAAGTATGGCTGTATCTCGGATAATAATGTTCATTGAAATATTGAATATCAGCCAATGACCATCGCTGTCGAGGCTTATGAATTCATAATTTAATTATTTGTTCGTATCTTAAGTATGACACGTATTAATATATTATATATTAATTAATTGTATTGGTTATATAATTTAAATTTTAAATATTAAAATGTAATGTATCATGATTTAAAAAAATACATATTTACATATATTTGACTTCTAAATAAATAAATTAAGCTACTTGATTCCTCCACAGACTGACCACAGTCCACATAAACACACCACTAAATAATATAATATGTATGATAAATTTGTTTAATAAAATATATATTATATGACATTATATGAAAAAAAAACAGGCAAGAGATGGGAAGATAAATTGGATGCGACTCGCGATAAAATCAAAGCCATGGGGTGCGACGCGATGGTCGTCACGGCTCTGGACGAAATCGCTTGGTTGCTGAATATTCGCGGCCATGACATACCTTACGGTCCTTTCCTCAAGTCGTACGTCATTATCAGCAAGGACCAACTACACCTGTACACCGATTCCGTGAAGCTCAGTCCGGACATTCGGAGACATCTGCACACGGACAACTGTATTTCGGCCCATTGTGCCAGGTTAGACTTCGCATATTGTTATTTAATTTATAACTTATACTATACAAATTATAATAATAAGCAATGACTGTAAACAATGCATATAGCGTGTTGTGTGTAGGTACCTATTGCTGCTCACCTCATATCCCACATATTATAATAATATTTATTCGAAATGATATTATATATTTGAATACCACCAAGATATAAACGTATATTTAGAATAATACAGCTTTAATATGTTCCTAACTGTCACACTGTAGGCTCCACGATTACGAAGCCATATGGATCGACCTGAGGACGCTATCGCAGATTTGGCAAAAAGTGCTGATACCGTCTGCCACAGAGTTTAACAACGGGGCGAGCAGATGCATTTACATTTTGGTGAGTTCTTGACACTGGAGCAACTTGGTAATAAGTGGCCCATGTGATAATATCTAGACCTTACCTGGTAATAAAAATGAAAAACCATCACTCCTTATTATAACTCTAAAAAATATGGTTTTCTTACATGACGTCATAGGTAATAATATTATTAGTTATATTACTTAATTTTACAGATTTCTCGCATAGGTAGGTACTCGTAATTCGAATTTTCCAAACTCAAAAGAGTAAGAACATTATTATTTATTATATTAAAATAAATAATATAATATGACGTGTGTAATATTATATTACAGATTATAGTAGGAATATCGTAAATGAGATCTCGGCCCCTCCCCCTAAAACCAGTGGCCCTTGTGAATTGCACACCCGACACTCCCGATAATTGTGCCACTGGTTCTCGAAGTTACGTTTGCCTCATCGATCAAACGAATATTATTATTTTATGATGAGTGATGATGCATACTTACTATATGTATATTATGATTTTTTTCTGTTATTTTAATTTATCGTGCTTAAAATGAATGTACCGTTAAGACTTCATCGAAATCTTCACTGCAATTAATGTAAATGTATACATAATTAATCTATACTTAATGTAAAAGTTTTATTCGAAAGTAGATTGTGATATAATGAATGAACAATAAATGTATCATACCGGTATAATTTATCAATAATCTTTAACCACTTACATACTATTGTAATTTGTATTATTGCTTTGCCCTCGTCAATCATGACTGTAGACTGTCTGCGGTGGTGTAAAATGTAAATGTAATTTCTTTGTTGGTACTATGATTTATGAATAATGAATATTGTGTTTAAACTTTCAACTGTGCAGCATGTGATAGAAATATAATTAAATCATTTAATTTTATGAGGTTCAATTTCCTTATTTGATTATCGTAGATCAATACCGAAAAGAGAAAGCAAGCTCCTTCGCCAATCATGTACATGATGGCAGAAAAAAATTCCGTCGAAAAGGAAGGAATGCGACTCTCGCACATTAGAGATTCGGCGGCGATGTGTAATATATTGGCCAAGCTTAACGAACAGGTACCTAATATAAAAATTAATTTAATTAGAATATCCTATTAAATTCTAATGATTATATATACCTAGTTTTACCTACCTTTATTGAACATTTGAACTGCTAGTAAGCATTTCTAGTTTATTTTGGTTTGATTAGTATAAATTCTAATAGTTATTGTTATTACCTACATAAACAATATACCAAACACCTATGGTAAATATTTCTAATCCACGTATATTACGTGACAGCTAATAGTTTCGTCACCAAAACGACGTAATAGTTTCGAAGGGGTAGTTAAAAAATGTTTTTGTTTGTAGAAGCTAATATTACACATTTAATATTTATTATATACCTACATATACATATGTATTTTCGTAACATTCTCAAATTTATATTTTGTTACTTAGTTTAAAAATGGACAGCAACTTACCGAACTTGCAGTAGCCAACATGGTGGACAAGTACAGAGATGAACAAAATTTCAGTCGAGGCGCAAGTTTCAGGTCCATTGTAGGGTACGGGCCCAACGGGGCTATACCTCATTATACACCTTCGATATCGAGCAGTTTGAAACTTGATCACATCAGCACATTGGTCATTGACAGCGGTGCACATTACTGGGGTAAGTCCGACGTTGAACTCTATTATAAGTATGTTAAACACTCGTCACTGATTTTAAATTTGATAAAACTATTATAGGTTCCTATATACACCACGTTATATAATATATGATTGCCCTATATATAAAGTCAATAGGACAATTGGCTATGTATAATACATGTAGGTATAATGTACACAGAACATGCGAGTTGAGCGTTAGGTACTTTATTAGATTTTTTTTACTTGCTGTACATAGGTCCTAATATAGAAAGTGAAAAGTTAAGTGTTTAATACTCTCATCTTAATGCATATAGACTTAACTCATATATATTTATTTGTACTCGAGGTGTGAGGTCTATGAACAAAATATAAAATGGTACGTGCCCATCATCTATGTATGTATTTAAATTTACGTCATCTGCTGATTGCAAGTTTAATAATCGAAAGTAGTGTTTCATTTATACAACACACTTAAATTACAAACGTAGGTCAAGAATAGTCGCGTATTTGCGATATTTGGTTTTCTATGAACAGCCTTATGAGAGATTTACGTTATTATTATTTTTCTTATTGTTAATATTAGAAATACATTGTATACAACACTGCGTTCTAGTGTATATATTATATATATGTCGAGTACGTTAGAGTCGTATAAGTAGAGTTATTTTAACGAGAATAAAAATCGTTTTATAGGGTAAATTTATCATAATTTGTTTTATAAGAAAATGTAGGTCAACTAAACATTCTAAATGCCATGTTGGTAGTAAAACGATTTTTATATTGTTGGCGTCACCACATCTCGTAGTAAAGGGCACCGACAATTATAATTGACGATGGTTTTGAATGTTGATACGGCACACACATTTTCTGGAACATATACAAATATAAGACGTTTAGGACCCGCCCAAATCGGAAATATCGGTTACCATAATGATGTCTTATATAATCGGCGCATATCACAGTCATCGATATTTTTGAAATATAGAAAATAAATGTAATCATCCTGACAAAGCAATCAAAATATCAAATTATTAATTAATGGTCTCTATAATTCCACCTTTTAAACTTGAATGTATTTTCTAACTTGTTTCTGAACGTGCAGAAAATGGTTATTGAATACCTCAATATTAAATGTATAGGTGCTATTTGTTATATTAACTGTTATAAAATATCGTCCGAAAACGCAATGAAAATTTAAAAAAATAATAATATTCATATCAAATACCACGTGTTGGTTGTGCATAATTATCGTATTAGAATTAATATATTAGAAAATATGAAGTATCAAACATAACTACATAAGTTAAGACCACGGGAAAGAATAATATTCAAATTTAACGGGTGTGACCTAACCTTATATCTGCTGCAGACGGAACTACTGACGTGACCAGAACGGTGCATTTCGGACAGCCGTCGGCCGAACAAATTGAAGCGTACACGAGGGTGTTGATGGCATCCATCGATCTTGCGTCGTTCACGTTTCCGTACAATTTGAAACTCAATCAGATTGACGTAATCGCCAGGGCGCCGCTCTGGGATTTCGGTTACGACTACAAACACGGTACCAGCCACGGGATCGGAGTGTTTCTCAAAGTCCACGAGCGTAAGTTATTATTATATTATATTTTTTATTGTACGGGTCAAGGGGGGATAAGACGATTTCAAACGCTTTTAACGTATGTCACATGTTTATATACACTCGTAGACTTCAACAGTAGGATGTGAACAAAAACAACTCTTATTAGTATTCCACAAATATTATTTTCTTTAGAACCTATAAAGTTATCAACCGTGTACCAATGTACTATTCTAATGTATAAGACAAGTCTATATTAAGTCTAAATAATATTATAGTTCAATTGATTTTAATTTCCTGCAGTGGTGTGTTGTAGATGGGCTGTAAATTATAATATAATCGGTATGATGAGAATCTTAGCGAAAAAAGACAAACATTTGTGATTTGTTTACCCAATTTAGGTAGGTACATTGATTGTTTTGTTCAGAATAATTAAACATAAAAAGGATATAATATTGAGTCACGCCAACTCTCGTTTTGTGGTTGTTGAATGTTGCACAATTATATAATATAATGCCATTACGATTTACGACTGTAGAAAGTTTGCACAATTTTCGATTGTCGCGTACTGGGTACATTATAGATATGTTATAAATTTATAATATATGTATAGAATAATATAAAATATAAAGACGATACACACTAAACGACAACATATTTAGGAATTGTTTAAGGGAGGAGACGAATAACTGAATCACTTTCGTAACAGTGGGGGCCTTCACCCCACACATACTCTTTGGGATTTCCAATATTTGACTACACTATACACTATAATACAGTTTATACTCAGTCGTATATTCGTATATACAGTACAGTGTACATTCCATATTGAATACTAATTACTTAACATAATTAGTCATTATTTTTAGTACATCACAGTATCACACTAACATCTTGATTATTTTTAATTGGATCAGAAATAAATTATTATTTTTTTAATTTTAACCATATTTCTAGAGATAAACTTCATAATTACCCCACCCCCCCCCCCCCACTACTATCTACACCAATTACTACAAATTAATAAAACTTAAATAAATTCAATACAAAAATAATAATACCTATCATCAATATTTTGCTTTGCTATATTACTATAATATATTCTACATTTAATACTTAATTGGAACATCTAACATCAATTAATGTTATATTTACAAAACCTAAAAACTACTGACAAATACTATAAAATAGTTAATACTAAGCATAATTTAGTGTCTAGGTAATATACTTTAATCCTTTTAATAAAACAAAGGGGGATTTATCCTCGGTGGCAAATATGTCACTGATAGTCAGTCTGATATTATACGATACTTTTAAATGTTTAATGCAGACGTTCGCCAACAGTAATACCTACATCATCCAATAGTTTGGCTTTCTACGACAATGTTTCTAATTTCAATCAACAATATTAATATAATATAGCCAAAACAGTATAGTAATAATGTATTTAATATTATTTATAGTAAATTTAGACAAGACCATAATAGTAATTAGATAGGTAGGTTACAGTATACCTGTAGACTACAGGTCTATCGTACTGCAGATTAGAAATAATCAGACAGGAACTGAAACTCTGCACAGTAAAATGATTAGTCTTAAAAATAAAACTACCGATACAATAATTTATTAAAAATGTATATTGTACAATTATTAATTTGGTTTTTTTTAAGATAATAAACATAATTACCTAATAAATTAAATATTATTTCTGTTTACACATTTAAGCACCTGTTAATATGTATTACGGGCAAAAAGCAAGTGACGTAGTGCTCAAGGAAGGATATTTCATATCTGACGGTAAGTAGATAGAATTTATCAATTATAATAGCTGGTATTATTAATAATTGTACAATAGTCGATAACCATCCGATCGTTCGTCAATTTTATACTATGGTGCATGACAGAAAAATATATCAAATTAAATATTTTAATATTTATTGTATATTGATTATTTTTTATTAGCCAAAAATAATAAATGATTTTTTTAAACACAGAGCCTGGTTATTATAAAGAAAATCATTTTGGCGTACGTCTAGAAACTATACTAGAAGTGATAACAAAGGTAATTATATAGTACCTAGGTAGTATTATTTAAAGGTTAATATTATATTGTTATTATGGAGTCGAGGGGTCGCGTCGAATAAAAAAAAAACAATGTCGTCAAAATGCATAATTTTAATTTTTATGATTTGTGCAGAACGAAACAATGGGCAAATATTTGACGTTCGAGCCGATCACTCTAGTGCCGTTCGAACCAAAGCTCATCGATTACTATATGCTCAGCCCAAAACAAGTACGTATACTGTTAAGTACATTTGAATAGTAGGTACCAAAAAATATCCCACAGATCTTTCAAATTTCTCAACGATTATGCGCTTATGCTATACGTGATTGTTTTACGTTTTTTTACTGCCGATAATGATCTCGGCATGCGATCAATGTGGTTTTTATTCTCTCATAAGGTGCGCTGGCTAAATGCATATAACGAAAAGATCCGGAAGATGGTGGGCACCGAGCTCCAAAAGACCAACAACAGTCAACTGGGCTACGAATGGATGATGGACCGAACGATGCCGTTGTTTTCGGACGGACGTCGGAACGAGGTCTGCACCTTGGTCACCGCCGCGCTACTCGTCGCCATTGCCACAGTCAACATGATGACTGTTTAGAGTTTTAGACACCGATCCCCGCGAACTTCGTATAATTATTATTATTATTTCTATTACTTTTATTTTAATATCGATTAGCAAAACGCGTTATACGAAAAACGCGTATGTTGCGATGACGCCGATATAGTCGCCATTTCACTAATGACAAAATATTATTAAGCTTGGGTACACAACAAACGTTAAAAAAAAACTGCAGATATTTTATTATAATATTCCATCGAACGTTTAATAAAAATAAATATGACATGATGAGTAAAATATAAAGAGTACCCCTACGTACGTCGAGCAGCGGTCTTTGGAAAACAATAATTATTAATTTATAATATTTATAAATAAAAAAAAAAATACTTACAATACCTAACGTAATATAACACAATAATTTATTAATATCTCACGTTTTATACGATTAAGTTTTATAGCCGTTTGCGAGTTTCGCGCGGGTACGAATATTTTCCTAGGACTTGACGAATTCACAATTCAATATTATTTATTCACATATTATAATATATATATAGGTAGTATGCTCGGATTACCTATACTATTATCACACAATGTACAATAGATTACTGCATATAGCTAAATAAGTAGCTGGTAGTGTATAAATGTATAATACGGTTATACGATGGCCGCGATCAGTGGCGATGATCCGAAGACCGTCGTCGGCTTCTGCTGTTGGCCTCCGTCCTTAAGCGCTTTGTGTATCCTGGTCAGCGCCTTTTCCGTAGTGTTGTCCTCGTGCTTGCACACGTACCGGTGTCTGTTACTGCACTCGGCGCCCGAGTACGAGTACACCTTGGTCGCGGCGTTCGGGGTGAGGCGCAAACACCTGCCGTTCCCGGCGATCTGGTCCTCGGGCCTCGTCGAGTCCTTGGGCACCACGGGCCGCGCGCTGTTGGCCCATATCCACAGCAGTCCTGGGTTTAGGCCACCCGTCCAATAGTCGTAACCTGCAGCGATTCCGACGTGCGATTAAAGAATTTTTTTTTTAAAAATAAACGATTTAAATATTTGACATCCGGAGTTACGTGTTCGCGTGAGCGTACAATTTACAATTATTTAATTTATGCAATACACATAGGCATTATACTGTTGTAGGTTTACAGAGTGATTTTTTCAACGTGAACACTGGAACCTGCAGTATTCATTATTTTTGCCTTATTTATAAAACGTAATTTTCGGAAAATAATCAGATGTTCTACAATAATTGTTATTTTTAAAAATGAAAACTTGCCTATATATTTTTCATTTCACAATCTACTAGTATCACACAATATTTCAATACATTTATTGATAAAAAAAAAAAGCTAATATTGATCAGTATAAATCATAATGTTTAGAAAAGTATTCTCCTTCAGCTTACGAAATTAAAAATTTAGGTCGTCATAGAATTAAACCTCCTAAGAATATCACCGCTTAAAATGATTTTTAAACTAACTATTTCTTTAAAAATGCACGTCAAAAAATAAAAACACTCTGTAATCTTCATACTTAGAACAAAATAATCACTAGACGAAAAAATTCACTTTCAAATTTTCAATATAACAATATATTAATTATTATAACGATTCATTAATACTATGGCTCACTCACCTCTTAGATACTTGTCGCCGATAAGATACGTTAGTACGTCAATCTGTTCGTCTTTGTTGTCAAATTCTAACAAATTTCCGCCTAAACTCTTGCACATCGACATGGCTGACTTCCAGTTATACTGTCTCTCGCTAAAGTGATAACAGGCATGAGCGATACGCGTGAAATTGCCCGGACAAGGATCTGCACAGATAAAAATAATAATAGGTGTAATATATTTACAAATAAAATAATAATGATTTTCCATATATATAGAATAATATACTTTGAGTGATTATGCACACTACAATACGTTTGTACAACGGGTATCCGGTATTTTGTGTTTATACTTAATGTTTATACGTAATTATATTGTTATAATGAATTTTTTAATGCTAAGCCTCATTCGCGCAATATTCCCACATTATACATGAAATATGTCTAAAGAGTATTCTTTATGTCGACTAGGGCTCGAGGAAACCTAGTCGTATTATTAGATATTATGATGTTTGAAACAAGATCAATTTGATAAAAAAATATGTCCAAGGATATCCTGATTAAAACGCCGTCGTTCAATATTTTCGTTTATTGCACTTAAACTGTTTATTATATGATTATATCGGTTTACTATTTAGTATTAAAATTTATTTTTATGTAACCAAAATAATATAACTATAAATTATAATAATTTGTATTACTTGTATTACTGTAATAGTATAATATATAGACAATACGAGCTGGTTGAATTAAAATTGTATGTACAATATTCATCGCTTATTTTTTGTAAGTATATATAATAGAAATAGATAGTTTTAATAATAATATATACAATTTTAAGCAAATAACTACTATTTTTAAATAATCAGAATACTCTGCTTTTATTTGTATAGTAGTTTCTTATTTAAATTGTATTTTTATAATTATAATACAACTAACAAATAATACCAACTATTAGAAATCATAAATAGCTATTATTTAATAAATATAATTAGTAGTTCGTTTATGTGTACAACAACTTGTCTTTATACAAAATAGATATTATTAGGTATCATACCTAATTATATTCGTGCCATCATACATTTTTAATGTCTTTACTAAAAATCTTATAATAACAATTATATTTAGATGTGATTATAATATTAATAGTAAGTTGTATAAGTATTTAAAATAAAATAAAATAACAAATGTGTTCCTCTTAAATAATATAAAATATATTGATATTGTTCTGCTGAAATATTACAATATATTATGTTCTACTAAAATACATTATATAATTACTATTCTTACAATATATTTTTGATGAAAAGAGAGAGTTGAAGAGTAAATATGTAGGTACCTATTGTAGGTGGTAGGTCTGAATAATGCTTATATCAAATCATCAATCATTTTGCATAGTGTTTATAATAATATATTATTAGGTACCTAAATATAATGTTATATTGTGTACCTATATAATATACCTAATATATAGTGTTACATTAGGTAAAAATATTTTTTTAGTTAAGTATTTCCCAATGATAGGTATATCATATATGCTTGAATATTTCCACATTTAAATATAACCATCACACCTATAGACAATAGTAATTATCAGTGATGTTATATAGGTATCGTAGCATTTAGCGGTAAGCTGAATCATCCACAGTTCAACAGTTTAATTTGAAATCAAACACATCGTGTGTTCGATTTTGTTTCGCGACTCCAAAATAATAGCGCAGCATAATATTATACATCAATACGTCATGTAGATTGTAGCCTATAGGTATAATGTATAGGTATTATATATTATGATACGTATGGGACATGGACACACTAAACAGTATACCAAAACAAATTTAGAAAATTAATGTACTTATTAATATTATAATTTTTAAGTACGCTACAATTTTGTATTTGCACTAATAATTAAGTAAGGGGGGTTACATAAATTATAAGTTCATTATATGAATTTAAAATAAAATGTGTTCAATTTGAATTTATTCAACTCTGAATTTATAAGTTTAACTCTAACATTTCGTAATTTATTAAATCAATGTCCCTATATGTTTCATTATTTGCAGTACCTATCACCTAAAAGGATATCATAATAATATATGTATAGTGTATACCAATAATAGTTGTGCACTGAAAGTTCTAAATAAAAAAAATATATATGTATACACCGGTAAATCAGCAAAAGTAAAATCTATCTGGGATACCTTTATTGTTGAAAACTTGGCCAGTAAATAAAATATGAAAATATGTAAATTCGTATTAAAACCAGTTTAATTTAGTACGTCAGTCATTCCCTGTATATAGTGTGTATAGTACATAAATTAGGTAGGTGAGTATGTGATAAAAACATTATTTCACTGTAATTGCGTGAAATACATTATCAAATAAATGAAAATCATTTTATTTTTAAATATATTAATAACTCAAATAATTTCTGGGTATTTTTAAAATTATTTAAAATTATGGTCATTTGACTTCATTATTTTGATAAAACTTCAACTATCGGCGTCCGGCATATCTACTTGTATTTGTATATCATTTATAAATTTACAATTGTAATAAACAAAATTACCTTGTTTGAAAATGTTAAAGTTTTTTTAGTAATGTTATTTGTGGACTTAAAAAGAAAGTAATTAAAAAAAAATGTTTTCTATTGGTAATCTTTAGTTCAAATCTCGATTTCTAATATCGCAGTCAATGTACCGATTACCGGGTGAACAATCACCTGCATAAGGCATAAATATTCTTAAATATACCAACATGCTTTATGATAGTTTGCCACTGAAAAACTGAAAGAGATAATTACATGGATACTATAGAGTGATAACTAATAACAAGCAAACATTTATTATTTTGACCATAAACTAAAAGTTAGGTAATAAACGTTATTGCTCAAAATATAACTGTTAAACAATAGTTAATAGTTTCTTTTAAATAACTACCTAATATATATATAGGCACGACTTCACACAACTATAAATAAATAATAATTATGCACATATTATGTTTGTATTTTGTTCCAAATTATTTTAGCTTGACTATTAAATTACTATGATGACTCTTATTTGTCGTTTTGGTTTGTATTTAATTTATTTAGAATTTACTATGTTTTCATTTGTCAGTATTGATTCTAAAGTATTTCGTAGGTATAGTAATATTGTTTACGGCTAGGGGCTTTACGATTTACGAATAATGGTTTGTTGGCCATTTGGTAATTTTCGAACGTAAATAGTAAATACGTAATATTGCCTATATATTAAGATACTATTAACATGTTATTGAAGTTGTGTTGGGAACATTTTTTATAGAATAAATAAATCCAAATAACTATAATAACAAATTATGAATTATCCACGAATAACAATATAACATAATTAGTTGTCATTTATCTTCACTTTAAAAAATAAAATGTTCCTAGCTATACATAAAACTTTACACGAATGTCGAATACAGGATAATACAATTTCGGTAAATAATGTATAAATGTATAATGTTTCAACATGTATTTATATATAATAATTTATAAGGGCATTTATATGGGATAAAAATTTGTATCCTATCGTTTGGACAACATATTATTTAGGTAGTGGTAAGCACATACCTCAATAATGTATGTAACCATTTTATGTAGGTACTATCTCAAAATTCACCTCAACACCTGTATAAAACAAACACTTAAGTGCTAATTTAAAAACAAGAGCAATTATTATAATTGTGAATATTATGATTACATTGTTAAACATTTAGAAATGCTTTCTGTCCTGTCCTAATTGATAAATATATACACACAGCCACAATATAATACGTTATTTTCTATAAAGGCAAATATGCAGCATATGCAATAGATTACTGAAAATTGGATCATCCATCATTATCCACGTATATGGCTCATATACGATGAATAAAAAACGAAATGGAATATGGATTCGTATACCTATTTAATTCATTATTATTGATAATTATCAAAGAAACAGTTTGTGATAACTTATTTAACCCTCCACCCTCACACCTACAGCATCCTGTATATATTCAGTATTATTGTTTATTATTAATATTAACTATTTTGGTTTCTAAAATGTTTTAACTTCTACTGAGACTACTGTATTTTATTTTTTAACACAACGACATAGGCGTGCTCACGGGGGTTCATGGATTTAACCCCCCCCCCCCCCCCCCCATTGACCGTATTTTTACAATCTCGTTATTTTGTGCTCCGATAGCCCCCCTAGGGGCCCGCTGTAGGGGACATATGTTCACAGAAACTATCCAAACCCTCCTCCCCATTGAAAATTCCTGAGAATGCCACTGCATAAAAGTGCACCGATGTGCGAGCATTACAACTTGAAAAAAATATCGAAATATATTATTGGTAAATAGAAAATAATAGTTATACAGGTTCATATTACTGTATAACTGCAGCGTAAGCACCTATTATACGATTAAATGCAAATAATTTTTTTAAATTACACATACCAGTATTATACTACTACTTAAATTGTCACATAAAACATGTTAAACTATCTCATATGTTACACACAAATTGACTATGCATACGGACATTAAAGCACATAAGTCGTGTACAAATTGACCATTGGTCTCTAGATCTACAAGATATCTATTGAAATATACCTATAGTATAGATATAGACATGTAGTATAATAACTGCAGTTTTGTTCCACATTTTTTTTCTAATCCCTAAATAGTTTTATTAAGATTGTGACTAACCTTCTCTGTTGGCTGCGTTTCCTTCTACAATGTGTTGAATGAGTTCTTCTGATCGTTTCAACCGTTTTTCCATTAAATCCATTCTGTGTACCAATTTTTCAATAGCTCCTAGTAAATACATATCAGTTTCTGAAACCTATAAATTCAACAGGTAGGTACTTATTATCGGATCTATAAGCCTATAGATCTTATAACATCAACTATTCGAAATTTTGAACTCGCGGCGAGTATAATATATCGATCAGATTTAAAAATAACGACTTAAATTCAAATATAGGTAGACGGTTATTAGTTATTAGTCTTTATAAAACCTTTTACCGTCAGAAAGTATACGAATAAACGATTATAAATGTTAAATTAATAGGTACTTCTTTGCTCGGTTCTTTGTTAACGTCCACTCGATCTCCCGCAGCAGCTATGTTTTGAGACGGTCTGTTCACAACGTAACCGGTGGGCAAAGCTACGGGCACGTTTATGACGTTGTCACGCGTTGCTAAATCTTCGATAGTAGTCAGACGATGAGCAAAGTCTAAAAAAAAAAACGGCCAAGCCATTCCGTGATGGTTTGAAATTTTTTTCGCAAAATTTAAAAAAATTACCTCGATTCGACTGAGCGGCCGCGGACGACAGCAGCAGCGGTACGACGACGCACGCTATTATTTTCGACGAAGACGTCATATTTACCGTTTATACAATATTTATGACAGCTCGCGGAAAGGAACGACGACGGTTAATATATTATAGACGGATACTATTATTGGCGCGGGAGACTTGCGAGAGTGTTTTTTCGCCGACTGTGCACCGCGTGCAGCGAACGATCGCGTGAATCTGCCCGATGATCACACCAGTGCCACACTGAGCGCAGAAAACAAAGTCGAGCGTCTAATAAATACGCACCGCAAACGTGTTACTAATTACTGACCTAGAACCATTGGACCTTAGCCGCGGTCACGTTCGTTCAACCGGCCGGAAACGCCGACAGACCGACGTCGGCGGTGCACCTACAATGGGATTTTCTACAGGTAGGTAGGACAGCTGGTATCCAGTGCGAATTGGCGATGAGCAGAGAAAATTCCACCGAGGTTTATTGGTCCGACGAAAAGCGATTTTTCTTTCGATCTAATGGAGAGAAAAAAAATGGAATTCGAATGGGAACCACTGGCCGAGAGTGAAAGTTTTCCACGCACTAAAACAAATGGACTGTGAAAAAAATAATAATAATTACACTCACAGCGTGAGGGCATCCCATCCGTATCAGTTATTGACATCATTTGCATATTCCGGTGACAAATAGGTTTTTACCTCTACGCAATATTAGAGAGTACGTCATCGTATCAAATGAAATCATAACACAATGTTGTATAAAAAAAACATGTAATATATATTTATGTATGTAAAAAAAAAAAGATACATATATCATTAACTTATAAGTTGTTCCATACAAAACAATCGAATATCATGCTAATTATAGGTATTAATATTTATTATTCTGGACGGCTCGTGTGATTAGTAAACTGGACGGAATACTTTTTCGTTTTAATCACAATACAAAATGTTTTAACTCTAATTAAATTATGTCTATAATAATACTATATAATATATATAAAAAAAAAAACAAAACAAAAAATTAAATATATACCTTGTCAATTTCCCTAAACCTAACAAAAATATCCGTAAATCCACGAAAAAAAAATTAAGGGACTTTTTGAATACAGTCACAGGCAGTGTGGTGCATTAGTGCGTAATGTTTTTCAACACAATTTCTTAGGAGTAAATAGGTACTAATAAATTAATCGTTATTAATACTTCATAAACATATTATACATAATATCCTATTGGGTGAGTGGTCTCTGGACTAAGAGATCGATTAAGCAATATAAATAAATATAATAATTAAAATTAGGTACATAGGATTATAATAGGTATATCACATTGAGGTTTCTAGCGGTTGGCTATGTGATCTAGGTGGAGGTGAAGGTGCCTGATCCAAATTAGTCTCAAGGACTTCTGCACTACTGTATACTCCTCTACTACTAATGTCTGTCCACATACCGACTGTAGACGCAAATGTTGAGTTGTCTCTAAAACCTAAATTTATATATAAAGAATTAATTTTTTTTTTTTTGTATTTTAATTATCTAAAAACAAAGAAATTACCTTTATTTTTATATGCTAAATCATAATCATTTTCGATGTGTATAGGATCGTTGACATTGTGTACTTCGTATAACTCACTTGGCTCATATTCATCGACAGACGAATTAAATTGTGACTTCATTATGGAATCATTACTTCCATTGGCTTTGGATGATATTGTGTTAAAACCACTGCTATTATCAACTATCTATAAATTAAAATATAAGTTCTCTCAATTAAAATTGCTACAAATTATAGAATATCATAAAAATGATAAAATTATTTTAACATACTGGTTTACGTCGGTAATTTAATTCAGAAAATGCTGGCTGTGACAGAGATAATGACCGTAAAGACGTTAATGATTGGCGAATTGAATTTCGTCTGTTTAGCCTTTGCACTTGTCTTCGCTTTGATTTAGTCCACCAACAACATAATACAGACGCCACACAAATAAGACAGCCAAATATTAATCCCGTGACAGCAATGTTAACAAAATCATCACGCCACTTCAATGGATTAATAGTCACTTGAGGGTCTAATAACAAATAAATTTTTTACCAACAACAAAGAAATTAGCACTTAATTGTTTTTTTTAAAGCAAATGTGTTATTACCCATTTCACAAATGAAGGCGTTACGAAAAGCACATTCTAAATTAGTATGTACTTTGTTAAAACCGAGAGCTGTACACTGACCAATGTAGTCAATATGCTGAACCCATATTAGACCATAGTCATAGATCTGCAATTGCAGTGTTCTCCTGATATTCGCATAGTCACCAGTAATGAACGGCATTGAAGCATTCATAGTCTAAAAATTAAATATAACATATTTTAATCTATATTCAACAATAGTAAGAGTATTATTTACCATGCAAAATGTCTTAGCTTCATGAAACGTCATTGGTACTGCTATGTATCCATAACAAGTATTAGAATTTGGCATTAATATCCACGGTGGAGGACATTTTTCTGATTCTAAAATAGTTTTGTTTGTTGAATAATACGGTATTACATCAACTGGCATTAATTCTATTTCATCTTTGTAGTCTTTGATGCGTCCATGAACAGCAATGGTATCATTAAAGCCCCAATAGTTGTGACGAGCATCAATGGAACCATCAATAGCATAAATGTAATCACTGCAAGCAATAGTGTAATAAAGGTTATTTTAAACAACGAGTAAAATAATGAACAGTTATTTATGTTCAAAATATCTTTACTTTGTTCTATTATTACTGGTTGCAGCTATGATTTCATAGTTATTTTCAGGGTCATAAAATATATTGTGTATATAATATTGACCATTTGATAACGCCAATATTGTTCCTTTGTTCTGTAAATTTGTTGCTTCATTCCTATAGCAACAAAATTTAATTTAAAGTTACACAGTTACACAAATAAATTTTAAATAAATGTTTACCAATAAAATCCATTATGTGAAGTTGATGACTGTAATGGCAATCGGATTCCATGAAAACCAGACATTTGTAGAATATGAAAACCAATGTTACTATAGACGTAGTTGAATGTAAAATTTGAAATAACCTTAAAATGGAAGAAAGTTAAAAATTAAAAATTACATTATTTAAAATTTTTAATTATTAAATAATTACCTGTACAAGCTGAATGATATTTTCATATGGGGCGATATTATCAGAGAAAAAGTTGCGGTAAATGGTTATATGCTGTTGAGGAGCCACACGTATACCACTAATATTTAGTACAGGCAAATTAACATTTTCTGTAAATAAATTATTATGGATGATTGCTTGCAAAGCAGTTGCAAATCCACTAGAATCTGCTGTCACTTTAAGACCACCTTGGTTTTTCATAACAAGGTTATTCTAAAATAAAAAATAATAAAAACATTTAAGTATTGAAAAATACTTTGCCTTTGTTTTTATAAAAATTAAAGCAAAACAATTTAAACTTAAATACAAATAAAAGAGCTCATTATAAATTGTAAGAATTAGAACACAGCTGGTGAAGTTGAAAGACAAAAGGATGGAAACATGGTATTATTACTATTTCATTAATATCAGGATAGTAAAATATATTTGAATATTTATAAAAAAAGAATTATAAAGGATATAGGAAACCTTCTGAAACCAAGTATTGAGATATATGGGTAAAATGAATTATAATTTACTTTAGAACAAATATTAGCTTGACAGATTAAGTGAGGAAGAATAATAAATAGAAACATATAGAAGATAAAATTAAAAGGAATTTATACTAAGTGTTTGGTAAAAATATTATTTAACTAATAACATAAACAAATGCCTTACATGGAGTAGTAAACTTTGAGTATTTTGCAATTGAAATTGGATTGGCATGTCACATGTACTAATGTTTGAATTGGGTATGTGACGACAATTGTTGATTATCTTATTCCAAGCAACACTAATATGTGGATTCACCTCCCCTGCACATGCGTAACTAATAGCACCCATAAAATTATTGTTGATCACTGAATATGAAATATTATGTTCAGTGTTGCGATCTAAAAAAAATCAATAAAAATAAATTTTTCTTTTTTTAACTTTGCAATGTTATTATAATCTATTAATTTTAGCATTATATAATACATTAATAATATGCACATACCAAAACCTATTGCAGCAATGGGAAGGGTCACAATTTCTGCAATAAAGCCATAAATACGAGAAGAAGCAGCTCGAGCTATAGTTTTTAAACTAATGCTACCAAATGTGGATTTGATGAATCTTCTTCTTTGAGATTTTGGAGATTTTACAAGACGGATAATTTCAGATGTTTTATTGTATATTATTCCATCATATATTCCCACATAATCACTTTCGTGTGCTAAATTTAACTGTAGTAATCTATAATAAATATATAGAAAAATTAAAACATCTAGCTTTAAATAACATTAATAACAATAATAATAAATTTATTTACCTTAAACCTAATGATTTAGATCCCAAATAACTACGGAATATTTTGACACAAGATATTGGTTGATCAGTGTATTTGAAGTGTACAATCATTCGTTCATAAACTACTACATCTTTAATGGGATCGCACATGTCCAATAAACCGAATGTATCTTTAGGAATATTAACTTGTTTTAACACATCAAAGGAACTTTCGTCGTTTTCTTGCCCTTCCCCAGTTAATGATATTATGTTAATACCAATTCCAGTATTATTTTCAATCCTGAGACAACAGTTAGTATTAGAGTATGATCAAATTTATTACTCAAAGCATTACAACTAACCAATTAGAAAAAAGATGAATGTTTTGGTGTTTAAATGTAATAACAGATATCCCGTGAGATGCTGAATTTGTAACATTAATAGAATTTATGTAAGGAGATTTTCCAATTATCATCACAGCAGGAGATAATTCATTATGTAACACTCCAGCACCTTCAACTCGCACATATTGTAATTGAGATTGCACATTGGTTTTCAATCCGTGATTTTCATTATCGTGCAAAAATTCAGAATAATCGTTTACTTCAAAATCATTGTTAGAAAATCTATAAAAGAAATAAATTAATCAACTCAACATTATTAGATTATATTTGAAATTAAGCAAGTGTACAATTCCATATTGATTTCAGCTAATATTAGTTGAAGTCTATGTAATTACATATTATATAATGTTAAATTAAGTATGGAATATGACTCCTGGGGTAAGATCAGTCTTCACTCCTAACTCTATATGAGTACACTAAGATTCTATTTACATAATCTACTTTAAAGTTTTTAATTTTGAGTAAATAATTATTATTTAAAGTCCATATTTAATTAATTGAAATCACTTGAATATTTTTTATTATTGTACAGTAACGTAACCAGATTTTTTTTAAAAGAGGGGTCCATACTAATTTAAACATTTAACTCAACTGAAGAAAAAAATGTGGTATACGCTTAATGGTAACAATATGATACAAGGGGTGGACTAGATCTGGGACCGCCCTCCCCCCTTGTTGAACCACTGTTACCTTATGCCTCCCCAATGATGTTGATCGCTAGTAAGAATACTTTCAGTACAGTACACAAATACAAATGATTCATCATTCCAATCACATGTTAAATATTCATCAGTGAAATTTAAAATTGGACAATCCAAGAAGTTGTTTTCATTTCCTGAAATAAAATATTGATGAGTATAGAAATTATTTTTTAATTTATTCAATTAAATTACCCAAACATCCAAAATGTTGTGGCCAACTTTGAGCGGCAACTACCATTTGACTTTCATTATAGTAATGTTTCTTCCAGGTAAACCAATTGTTGGAGGTACTACTATTAGATCCAATTTCTTTACATACGACTTTAGCATTAGCTTCAGTAAATGAGCGATCACAAGTTGGTAGCCATTGCATAAGAGTACTGTTCCATATCTCCAAAAATCCAAATACATTGGTATTCGTTCCACCAACATTTTTCATATGATTTAACCGTATTGTAGACCTTGACAGATGATGTAATTTATTATAATTAAATTAAAAAATGATGGATAATATAGCCATACCTGGACTTCAGATTGTGTGAATGTGGTATCATAATTTTATTTATGGGCTTAAATGTTATTTCACCACCAGTATAACCTCGAGCAACCAGAGAACCAAGGACAAGGATACCAATATTGGGTGCAAATTCTAATGTTGTTCCTGGTAATATAGTCAAAGTTACTCCAGGCATTACAGTAATGTCTGATAAAACTATGTATGCATTTTCTTGTGGAGTTATAATCATTGATTCTAAAATTTTACCACCTAATACTCCATTTGAGGTGCGTAAAATATCATCCCATGTTGTCTATATTATATTTAAAAGACATTGTAATTTAATTTCGTAAAGCTTGAAGTTATGGGTGGTACTCACAGATAAAGAGGCATCAAAAGAATCATCGATTAAAAATGGTGTAAAAACAGTAATTGCATTATTATTCCAATCGTCAAAATCAAATATAAGGTCTTTTATACGATTAATATCTAAAGTACCCCAGTAGTTATTTGCCATGTTTATTGCATTGCTTGTCCTTGATGTATGCAGACCAGCAATAACATTGTAGTTCATATTATTACTTGATGACATTAGATTACGATCAATTTTAACATTTTGAATCCCATCAAATATAATCAAAGCAGATATTGACTAAAATATGAAATTAGTAATTAAAGTACAAATATTAAATATATAATATAAATATTTTAAATATATAATTACTCCTGTTGTAAGTAACCTCGAGTTACTATTAAAAACATTTTCTCTAAATAATGCAAATACAGAACTCATAATTTCACATTGGCTTTTGATATTAAACTTAAACATGAATTCTCCAATGTTGGAAACTATTGTATTTTTCCAGATTAACATATACTTTTCCATACCAGATATCATTATCAAACCATCTAAATAATGTAAATATGGGTGTTAAAGAAAATATAAATAAGGAATAGCCTGATAAATTACCTTCACAAATGTTATTTTGTATGGTATTACGGGTAATATTTAACATGGCAAAGTGTCCACCAATATTCAATTTTAAATTTGAATTGTGAACCAATGTATTATTATCAATTATCACAACATGGGTAATGTTTTCATCGTATGAATATAAATATGGTAATGTCAATTGGATACCATCTTTTAGATTGCGTTCAAATGAATTTCCAGTCAACTCCCATTTGAAAACATTTAATGAATTTTGTGTGTCTCTAATAATCAAAATAAGTAGTTAAGAAAGATATTTATAATTTATAACTTATTATATTATGTATTGTAAACAGATTAAAAATATAATATTACATAAAGTTTAGATGAGTTAACATACTTGGAATGATGATTGATAATTTTTCCATTATTAGCTATAATTGAATTATTGACACTTATATGAATATGAGATTTGTTAAACAGTCCAAATGGAAATGAAAACGGCTCAACTTCACGAACTAGTAAACCCTCATTTGTATTATAAGATATATCACAATCATATAAATGTATCGTTTCATTTAAAGCACGTAAATAATACTGGCCTTTTTTTGGTTTATTGTTATATTTGTGACTTTCGGTACTCATAAATCTAATTAAAAAATAAAATCAATAATTTAATTTATTTATTAGAAATTAATTTTAAAAAAACAACTTACTCGCTGTAGTAAGTAATAAATACTCCAATTTCATTGCTTTTAATAGCAGTTTTTGTAACAAATAATGTTGGTTCCGGTTGAACTAATAGTCCTTGATTTATTGTAGCTAAAAATAAATTTATAAAAATAAAATTTAAATACTTTAAAATTTAAAAATAATAATGTTAATTTTTAATTATATTTTATACCTGGCACACATGATATAAGGAGAACAATATTTCCTCGTGGATTTGATCCACTACTGTAATTTAAAATGATACCATTGGAACTACTTTGAGTTGGAAAAATTCCCGTATCTTGATTAGAACTCCATAAAATGTTATCATTTATCTTATTACTATGAATATTACGAATAAAAATTTTTTCACTAGTATTGTTATGAGGCATATTTAACATCTGAATTCCAATAACGTAATTGATTTTTGTACACTAAAATAATTTTCAATATAATATCATATAAGTACATTTTTTCAAACATTAATAAAAAATTGAATTACTTGGAAAATTATTTTGGATTGAATTGGTTCTGTTAATTGTATTTGCTTAGTGATAACATATCTAAATTCATTGGTTTTTAAGTCTATTTGGAAATTTGACTGATCATTTGGTAATAATACGGGTTTATATTGATATGAACTTGATGCAAACGGTTTAAACCACCCCGCCAGCTCTCGTTGTTTATCAATGCTAATTGAAATATCATGCTGAATACCAAATTTATTCCTTTCAATTTTACTGTCTGAAAATAATAATACTTGTATATTATTTATCTTAAATTAACTATGTACAACATTTACCTTGGATAATCAAACCAAGTTGTTTGAAAAATATCCCGGCTCCTTTATTGCCACTAAACTCTGAATTACGAATATAGCTCAAACTGTTATGTAAGTCAGAATATAGTACTTCTAAGCCATTTCCAGCATTATCTGTTATACGAACACCTTCAAATGTATGTCTATTCAAATCTACCTGTAATGCTGTAAAAGTAGATCACAATACAACTGTAAATATTACTGTCACAAAACTAAATTTTAGGCATTTAAAAATAAAATTTTTAAATAGGGCACCACCAGGTGTACATGGAGGGGGGGTATAGTGGTCAGATCTCTCTAATGGCCCTTTTTTTTAAATTTCATACAAATTTTAGTGTTAAGTTAGGTTAGGTCTCAGTGATCTTAGTGTTAGGGCATTAAAAAGGAAACATAAAATGGCTAGAATTTTTTATCCTATTTTTACTATCAAACTTTTAGGTTAGAATTAAAGTTATCTGTGCTTAAGAGTCAGATTTTGTACAATGATTTAATTTTCAAGCGAGATATAATCATTTTTAATTTGTGATATTTCACATATCCGTCTTGCTTGAAAATGAAAACATAAAATTATCGACAAAGCTTAAGCACAGATAATGTTCTTACATTAAAGTTTGATAATAGGTAAATTAACTAAAATATCAAAACTATAATTTAGTATGTCATACGTTTGTAAGATGGAGACAACAAATGCACGGGTAGCATCCTTTTAAATAAAACATTTAATATTAATTTTAGAAAACATACCTGCTCCAAATTCATTAGTAATATAATCAAAAAGTCCAGCTTTTTCTATTGTAATATATTGTAGATTACAGGTATCTGCCAATACACCTAACCTTAAGCCAGTCCAACCAGGTTGTTCACATCGAAAAGCAACATCTTTTGAATGATCACATAACTGTTCAGAGTCAATTACTTTTTCTACTCTACAATTTATCATATCTATATCTTCATCAGAACAAGTGACATTACTGTAATTAAACAAAAATTATAATTGGAATATTCAAGAACATTAAAAGTTTAATAAATTACTTACGTTAATAATACTGGTTCTAATGGATCAGCAAGAGGTACATCAACTTTCCAATCTGCGGGATTTAAAACTAGACCCATTTGTCGACATACTAATGCAGCGTTATCAATTGTCCAGCCGTAATTACAAACTGTTCCCCATGTGTTTAGCTCTTCAGAGAATACCTGTTTTAAACAAAATGTTATAATATAAAGTAACAAAAATAAGAAAACAAATTTTATACCTGAAGTCTTCCTTCGTTAAATGTCCTTCCAGCAACCAACTTAACTCGAGTATTGACACTAACAGCCTCAATTGGTTCATCAACCACAGGAACAGGAGGTTCATTTAAAGTAAATTTTATATTACCAAAGCCTCTACCACGAGCTTCTAATTTACCAGCTACCATGATACCAACACCTGGATTAAATCTAAAATATTTACATTTTAGACAACAAATACAATCATTATAGTATAATTAAATATAAAATTACTTCAAAGTGACATCAGGATGTATAATTAATTTTCCACTAGACGCCACATTAATGTCTCTAGTGACAATATATTCACCACTATACACAGTTTCTACACCATCTACTTCTCCGCCAAAATCATTGGGTTCTTTGTACAATTGAGTTACAACTGTAGAAACAGTCATTATTGATGTAGTACCAGGGTTTGTAGGATGTAACAAGAAGGGAACAAATTCGATTTTAGCCAAATTATACCGGTCACGTCTGTCAAACATTGAATAATAAATCAAATTATACAAAAATTAAGAAAAAATAATTAACTTACCTATGAAATAGTCTGTTTATGATAAAATGATCATCAGTGTTTCCTAACCAATTATAAGTAGTATTTACTATAAGACTTTGATCTTCAAGTTGTACTCCTATTTCATAATTTGACAACGGGTTTTCAATAATATTTCTCATAACAATTACATTAGAAGAAGCAACAACAATTACTGCCGCCACTTTATTTCTTGAAACCAACTTAAAAGGTTGAGTTATTCTATTGTTCTTTAAATAATTCCATGTGAAAAGCAAATTTTGTAGTTGACTATAAGTACTTAATCCCAAATTAACGACAAAACTTCCACTGTTATCATAAAATTCATTATATCTCAGTAAAGCAGTTGTAGGTGATTCATCAAAATCGTCATCAAAATGTTCATTCCTAATTAATATACAACCAAACTCTTGTTTTTTGAATCGATTGAACTCCAAAATTGCATCCATGTTAAGCATTGGTTTTATAAGTACTGCCAACTTCTTATTATTAAAAAATTCATTGTACGATATAATTACATGAGTTGTGGTAGCTTGTCGTTCAATACACGATTTTATTTCTAATGCATAAATGCTGAAACTAAAAACATTCCCTGTAACATTGATCTGTGATTTGCCGTGACACCATCCATCAATTTCTACTGTATTGTTATTGATTTGAGAATATGTTAAGATTGTTTTTTGAGGTACGTTGCCGATTGTTTTGTCCAATAATCGAACAGCTATCCCTGGGCCTGAATTTGACTTGATTAATGAATACGTAACATTGCGTACTCCACCATTAGTATTGGTTAAAATTCCAAATCCATTATTATACACTATTTCTGAACCTAATATAGTTAGGTCAGCAGAACCATTAAAAATATTGACTCCGGCACTTCCACTATTGTTGTGGACTGAAGAATTGAATATTGACACAGCGCTATATAAATTCTCAACAAATAATCCAGAGCCAATATTATCAGATAGAATACTTTCAGATATATTAATACTATGCCATTTCACTAAAAAAATATGAGAACATTTAAATTAGATAATTTATCTAATCAATAATTTGAAATTTGTTATCTCACCAAATCCTGATGTTACCCTGAGAAGACCAAACACATTTGTTCTAGCCGGTGCAGAAAATTGAATTAATATGTTGTTACGACTTGATGTTACTGATTGTGGTACTGTATTGTTGAGTACAGAAATAGTAGCTAAAAGCCTAAAAATATATATTTTATATTTAATAACATAATAGGTAGCATAATAAATATCAAATTAATAAAAAATACCTATCAGGAGTTGATACTTCTCCATCGTAAATATATATGAATGAATTGTTGTCAAGTTGTTGAGAACGAGTATGTTCAATGTTTACAGTTAAAACTTGACCAATTTTGGTGAATAAACTCTGCAATTAACAATATATAGATTATTATTTATAATAAATAATATTACATTAAATAAAACTATAAGTATATACCTTATAGCAGTTAATTTGTTTAGCGTTATAACTATTTTGTTGAACAGAAACAAGAACAGGAAACGTTTGACTAGTTGTTGTTGGCAGAGAACACAATTCGTTAACATTACTCATGAGATCATGATTGACATTGCCTTGAACCATATGTATGCCATCTCCTTTGTTGTTAGACACCAACGTTTTCATTAAACTCAATTGACCAAAAGATGAATTCATAAAAATACCATGTCCTGAAAATAAATAAAATTATATATATATGGGTCAATATTTTTGAAAAAAAAAAACAAATTAACAATTAACCAACTACTGTAGTTTGTTAATTACACATTGATGTATTGACAATATTATTATATGTATAAAAAACAAAAAATGTTATTTTATTTAATACACAATAGTACAGTACCTCTATTATTTTTTATAATACAGTCTTGTAAATCTAGTATAGAATCTGATGTTGTTATGTTGATTCCATTATATGCAGAATGTAATATTGACACATTCCTTAATAACGGTGGTACTCCATCAACTTCTATGACTGAAGTAGATTTAAACTCGGCACCAACACCGGCATACCTAAAAATATTATAAAAATATCATATAGGTACTAATCAATACAAAAATAAAGATTATCAATGCAGTGGCGTCATTTACAGATTTACTAGACAGGGCCATACAGAAGGCAAAAATCGCCTGCATTTTCAAAATGCCTTTAAAAATTAGATGATGTAAATTTCTCTTATGTTCCTATCCCCACCAAAAAAAAAAAATATGCCACTGAATTAATGATCATTATAATATGATATACAGATATATTATATTTAAAATAAATAAATTACATACGTTAATATAACATGGTTCAGTTCAGATAGTGATACTGGTTGATATAGGGTGTTATGATTTATTAATGTTTTTTTGAACTGTGCTTTTTCAAATTTAAGACCTTTCCAATAACTTTTTACAGCAAAACTGTTTTCATAATATGGCTGACATTCAATAGCAATATCTTGCTTTAGATCTGAAAATTATATTTAAATAAACACTTTGAGATTAATGATGATTCATTAAATCATGAGTCATATATTTTAAAAATATAGTTATATTACTAATTGTTATAAACACATCAACTTACCACAGCTGCCAGATCCTAATTTTTTATTTTCCCATCCGCTGCAACTATTTAAATCATTTTCAATCCCTTTGCATTGTAAATTGGACAATAGAAGACGTGTATGAAGCTTATCTACTTTAGGTTCCATCCAACGCAAAAACTGGCCTCCACGATAACCCAAATGCCGACACGTTGTTTGGAGGTCTGCATTGTTCCATCTGTACATTTAGAAGAAGAATATTTAGTTAAATAATTTTGCAACTTACTGCAGATTATGTAGATTAGAGCTTTCTTACTGAGTTGATGTACAAACTGATCTCCAAGCACCTTTATAAAATAACTGTAAACGTCCAGCTAGTATACTAGGACCATCAACAAGTCTTATATTTGAAGAAGATTGACTTAAAGCATCGTCGGTGTCTTCTACATTAGCACTAGATGTCATTACAATTTTATTATGAGCATCTCCCTATAAAATGTGTTATTGGTATAAGTATATAATATGTTTATTTATTAGATTATATTTTAAATACATTACATTTGCAATAATTGATCCTTTCACCGTGATCCCAGTTTTCGGTGAAAATTTAAGTATTACACCTGGATCTATAAGAAGCTGGCCAGTATCTTCAACAATAACATTATTTAAAATGAAGTAAGGGCTTTGATCGGCCCTTAAACGATGATGATTAGCAACAATTCCTCCAGACCATTCTGTATAGCCTTTGGTAGATTTAAGTTCATTTGGCCAAGTATAATCGGCATGTATATGAAATGCGTATACCTGAATAAACTGAAACAGGCCTAGTAATTTCACTGTTCTTAGAGCCATTTTCTTATGATATCACATAATTTAAATTATTAACGTGTCAAATGAAATTTTCTAGTTCAAATGTTTTGGAACAAATTAAAAAAACAACAAAAACTGAACAAAATTCTTTAACTAAACTACAAGAAAAAATGTTCCTAAACTATTTGAAATTCTACACCCAACCCATTGTTTGTGTTTTCGTACGGTACTATCAATATAGTTAATAATCTTGTTATGACTTTATTAGCGAAGCGAGTTTTTGGGGAGGGGATCATGTGTCGCAACAGTCAACAGGTGAACGGAACAAAGACATTATATATATTAAGTATACCCATTTTTTTATTGGATCCCCAAATTCCTCTTGAACCGTTAAATTTAGAAAGATAATTGACACTTGGACACTGACCACAGCTGAATAAATGTATGAAATATATTTCATCTATACGTGGTGTGGGGAGGGGATATTATGCATAGTAGGCTTATAAAGATATTAAAGATTTGAATAAATGTTTGTATTGATTGTTGACGCTAACATAATATAACGATAACAATATAACATATTTCTTATGTACCTGTCTTCTATGAAGGTAAGTACCAATCACGGACTAAGAGACATATTATTCTATGTATTACCTTTATTTTTTTTATTAATTAGTATATTATGTTTATATTTGTTGTGTCTGTGTCACAACTCTTACTCACATAATATAAATATAATAATTTGGTGACCCGTAATTTTCGTCAAGGACAATATTTATCTGGGAAAAATACGGGGAAAATACTGCAAAAAATAAAAATACTAAAATCAAATTCAGTAAAGTTTATTTTAAAAGTTTCGGTGAAAAATTATTTTCAGGACTTCCAAATGTACAAAAGGAAAATAATACACAATAATTCTAAATCATGAAAATAATTACACCGGAATGTCAGGAATACCGATTAATGAATACGGGATAGATATAACAAGAAAATATTACATGGGATAATCCTTCATTGAAATTTAAACAGCAGGAATATTATCAACACAGGAAATTAATAACAAGAAATCCTGGTTAGAAATCCCACAAAATGATTTTTTTATGAACTTTCAATGTGTTTGAGTCCGAATTTTTGTACGCTGATTTTAGATTTTGAGCGGAACGATGACTATTGGTTTTACAACGATGTGTTTTTTATTTTAATTATTTTATATTTTTTGTGTCTGTGTTCGCGATACGTAATCAAAAAATGCTTCGATTTTCAACAGTATCTCGTTCAATGGGAAAATGAATATAGTTGGTGCATTGGAGAGGCCAAAATTTAAAATTTCAAAAACGCCGGGAAAAAAAAAAATTTAGGAAAAACGGGAATTTATATTATAATACAAGACTTCTAATATAGGTATTGTTACAATGAAAGTTGAAAAATATTAAATATACATATAGTTACCATTTTTTTATAGGTATTTAAAGTTCGAATTTTGACAAAAATAATAAAAATGTGCAAACTATTTTGAGTTAGAAATTCATCAAAATTTTTCTTTTTAAAACTAATAGATTTGAAAAACTAATACGTGAATCCTCATAAGAATGTCTACCTAAAACAAAAAAATAAATATATATTCCGAAAGTCAAATTTAAATTTTATGAGCGTTTGAAATTCGAATTCTTGCAACATTGGATATTCTCTCGATTTGCAGTGATTTTCTAATTTTGTTGTAATTTAAAAACGAATAACTGTAGATACTTGAAATTTATACCATATGTTTATCTTATCATTTCTCATTCTTGATAAGATTTTCAAAATATTATTTGAGCTATTTACGGATAATTTCAATTTTTAATATAAATGACAAATGTCAATTCAATTTTATTTGTTGGTCAAAAAGCGTGAAAAATTAATACAAGGCTCCATATGTATTGTTACAATATCAGCTGAAAAATATTAAAAACACAATATAAAGTTCGATTTTTAACAATATTCATCAAATTGGAAATCCACAAATTATTTAGTTGTTAAATATTTATACAATTTTCAACTTTTATAGCTAAGGATTGAAAATTTAAAACAAGGTTCCACGTAAATAGGGGAATAAATAATTACTTTATTCACAGTCATATCATCAAATATACTTAGTGTTAGTAACATACTATAATATCATTTATATCATAGGCTGACTGCGACAGTCTTCGCTCAGAATCGTTTTTCGTACACTATGATATTATATCATTGAATTCAAATTTAACACCATCCATTACAGTGACCCTCTTGTAACCTACTGTACAACAGAGTGACACCCACTTTTCCACCTTTTTATAGCATATTTAAATAATCTATACTCTATAGGTGAGAATCCCGAGAACGAACGAGTTTTTGTCGACGCCAAAATGTGATCTTTGTAGATCAAAATACTCAGAATAGTCAGAATAATATTCGACTTTGGAGTATGAAATATTATAACTAGGTACTTATAAAAAAAAATATTAAAAACTATGATTTATCACCCAGTAAATATTATATAAATCTTTTAAAAATTATTGTTTCACAATAATTGCATTTGGCCAATAATAACTTTTACCTGTGTATATTTTGCATTATGTTCATAAATCATATTTATTATATTTATTATAAATTCTAACAATTATTATATTTTATTTATTAGTTCAACATTTCAAGTTTTAATTAATTAAAATATTAAAAGGTTAAATGAAGGTAATTTATTATATTTATGTTTGAATAAATATTTGCACGTATTCCTCCTAATAATAATATTTTGTTTTTAGCACACATCTAAAGTTAAACGAGACTTTTGGACAATTTGTAACAAAATTCGAGAAGTAGTGAATTTCATCAAATTTAATTTTGGGGAATATTATTCAATATACGATGTAAAAAACACTGGATTTGTAACAGGTAATTTATTGTAATCAAATATTATATTTCTATTAAGGTTAGTTTCTATTAACAGTTATTATTACTTGAAATTTGAATACCTGTACAATATTAATTAAGTATTTATTTTTGTACTTTACTTTAGTTATCATATTCAAAAGTGCATTGTCTGGGCCATTAAAATCTATCATTAAGTTAAATGATGAAGAAATACAATTTCTAGTCAGCTATTTTGAAAATTCCAATGGACAAGTACCGTATGGACAATTTTGTGAAATTATACATAATGACCTACCCAAAATAAATGAAGGTATGATGCCTGTATGCATAGTCAATTTATGTGACAAACAAACTGACTTTGCATACGGACAAAAGTATAAGAAAATTTATACATAATAAATATATCTATTAATATTTAATATTGTAGGTATAAATAGGCTATATATATAATGAATAACATAAATGCAGTTATAAGCTCCCAAATATTTTCGGGAATATTTTTTGAAAACCTATGTACCTATACTATACCTACAATACCTACCTATTTTAAGTTTCAACCAGGATAAAAATACTGCAACCAAACATATTTGTCTGTGGAACTTAGGCATTTAGTTAAAAAGTTAAAACCTTTTGAAGTTCACTATTTTCCATATTTCCATCAGTTACCTCATTGTAGCTATTTCGTTTTTTATTACATTATCAACAATAACATAAAACGTAAGTATGATAGGTAATATTTTATGACTACAAAAATATTGAGAATAAAACTCATATTTACAAAAAAGAAATTAAAAAATGTTATTTTATCATATTTTAAACAAGATTTTGAAGTTTTTGTAGGTACTTCATTTACAATTTTTTAAAGTAGTACTACCTATATTATACTAATCATCCATAAACACACATTTTAAAAAAAAATTCCTAAAAATCACCTGGGAGCTAAACTGCATTTGTTCCAATTGAATAACTCGTGTTTATAACACTATATTATAATCTGTATAGGTAAATGACAAACACTAATGACTTCAGTCTTCAATACTGCATACCTAAAGTCTAAAGTCTAAATTAGTCATTAGCAGAACAGCAGGGCTCGAAAGTTAGGAAGTTAGCTATAAAAGATACTTTTAAGCATTTTAATATTCACTTTAAAAATTTCAAAATATGCACTATTTATAAAACTAAAATTTAGGATTATAAATTTTTTATTTTAAAACATTAAAATTTGTTTTTGTTTTTATTCTCTGAAATAAATTTTAATTATAATATTTTATATTTAATAATATAATGGTAAAATATTTAACGGTAAATATATGTTAAATATAAGGTGATATAGGTGACCACTGTTCAGGATTAGGTACCATCAAATACTATAGACTTCTGATAAAATCTAAATAGTTCAAATTTTAATTTTAGACATTATTGATGAACAAATATAAAAGTATTCAACAAAATGTGTTTGATTCTATACATAATAAATAATAATTAATAATATGTGAGAATATACCTTAAATATCAAAAATTAGCACTTAAAATTTGAATAAGCAAAATAGCACTAAAACCATAAATATACAAAAATAAGCAAAACAAAATTCCGTGTACGACATCAAACCTTTGCAAAACAAATTTGTATCCTACTTATTCTAAGACTTACCAAAAAAAATATGCATTTGTTAGAAATTATGAGCCTTGGCCAATGGTCATTAGACTAACATTAAAACATTTTTAGATGAATTGAATTTGGTGAAACAAAATAATCTACAATCAATCTCTACTGATGTGAGTATTATAAATTATTATTATACATTCATACCTATTTGGTAATTTCATCTACTGTTTTTTTTTAAAAACTTTTTTAGTTATTTAGTTAACACAAATTTACCATCTGTGACGCAGAATATAATTTCCCAATGGCCAACGTCCACCAATAACTTATGTATATATTAAGTACATTTTTTTAAACCATAAACTACATGGATATATTATTATAACAAAACATAAATAACTGTTATAAAGTATGGTATATTAATTTGTATCCAAAAACTCAGTAATAAAAAAAAGAATCTTAAACATTTTAAAGTTATAATTTAAAAAAATGTATGTATATATTTTCTTAATACGCGAACATTGATACCTATATGTTACTCAAATACTGACAAAGAAATAAAATTATCAAAACCATTTCATTGTTCTAGTAGACATCAATACAATATCAATATCAAAACTATAGATTAATTGTTGTTTATTGTTCATAAATTTATATTTAATCATTTATAATTAATTGGTAAATTTTCAATATATTATGAAAATAGTTAACTCTTTACCTTCAACACAAACTATACTTACAGAAGGTAGATAATTTTAATCAATTTATGTATGCATGTAATTGAGAAAAAAATGTATTAATTATTAAATAAAATCATTTATATAACAAAGGTGAGCACAAAAGACAAAATTAAAGAAAGTGCTACAAGATCATATGTTAATAAAAATGTAAATCATCCAGTAATAACAAATAAAGCACATATAAAGGATAATGTATTAATAATAATGAAAAACCTTCAAAATTATGTTTTTGCAAATCGAATAGATATTGGACAATTTTTTAAAGTAAGAAAACTGATATATTTATATTTATTTGGGAATTAATATTTACATTAACTATTGCATATTATGTAGACATTTGATCCTCATGGGAAAGGACATGTAACTGTAACACAATTTCGCAGGTGTCTAGACATGATTGGAGTTAGTTCATTACGCATAATGTATTATCCCGAGGGGGAATTATCTGTATTGTTACTAATGTATAAAGATAAAGAATATCCAGAAAGAATTAAATGGAAACAATTTGAAGATGAAATAAATACTGGTACCTATAATAAAAAAATATTTATTTTAATATATAGTTAATTTTAGAATACAATTATGGTCTAACTTTAAGTTTTTTATGAAGTTAATCATAAATAATTTAAAAATATCTTAAATAGGTACCTTTTTTTTCTATTATTTACTCAAAATTCTAGTTAAATATATTTTGTAGCGCCTTCATTTTTATTGGAAATTTAAAATGCAAATTAAAAAAAACTAATTATAATTTAGGAAGTTGGATAAACATTTAAAATTTAAATTCAAACCAACTTACAAGTAATTTGTTTACATTATCGTCAATTTAAATGATAACGGATTCAATATAATATCACACTTTCCAGATCAAATAGACTATTGACATTTTTAAAAAAAATTTTTAAATATAAGGTATTGGGATGCATTTAAAAGTATAATGGGTTCACAATACTTTCACAAAATAGGTTTTATTTTTAAGAAACCATAGGACACCATAATAAGAGGATGATTCTCATTACTTTACAAGCATTTTTTTTTCTCTTATTAGGTATTTATATGAATCAGTTTTGATAAATTAATTTAACATTGTACACAACTAAAAAATATTAAAATAACATTTCTATTGTTTGGAAAATAGTATTTATGGAAACAAGCCCAAGACTATGATGCAGTGAAAATTCAAGACTGTAGCAGGAACAAATTCAAAATTTGAAACTATGTTAAATTGATTTGTTTTTAATATTAAGAGGTTTTATTATTATCTTTGCATTTTTAGATATTATCATTGAGTATATATTATATTGTAAAAATAAATAATCAGTAATATCGTATAAATATAAACATTGTATTAACTATAGACATAATAGATGTAGTAGTATATAATCTATGATATTAACTGAATTCAAAAACTTATCAATGTTTTAAAATTGAATAAAATAACCAATTATAAAATATCAGTTCTTCAAAAAAATATACAACAGTAATACATAAATGATAGTTTATAAAGTTTTTACACAAGATAATAACATAAAGTCTTTAATCTAAAAATGTGTCTCCTTCTACTACTTCTTTTAAACTAAGAACTTCCATTTGAGTAGTACCTTTAGAATCTGATCTCACTAGTTCATCTATTTGCCTATAATTTCCAGGATCAATAAGTAGTACCTACATAACAATACAATTAACACATTAATATTTTTCAAAGTTTTTATATAAGTAAATATAGTAATAATATTATTCGTAGTACCAAAGTAATTTCTCCAGAGTCCCAATTTTCAGACTCTACAGATGATGCTAGAGCGACAAATTTTTCCTTCAATTTTTTTGCATCTTTGCTCGTTGATTCAACTTTGAGCCTCATCATAGCTCTATCAAGCGGCAGTACAGTCTTGATTAAACGAATGACATCAAGAGCCTGTTCATAACATGTTTACTGATTATTAGTGATTGGAAATATTAGCAGTCTGTTAAGCAATTAGTATTTACTTGTTGTTTAGAATTTCGATTCGGTTTTACCGAATAATGTACATCTTTCATTGCTTTTTCTATCATAGTTACAGAATATGGTCTTTTGGTTTCAGGGTTAACACATTTATCTGGAAAAATAAATATCAATCAATATTTAAAATATGTTTTAAATTAATTTTATTATTTATTTATTACCCGCAACAATAGTGGCAATATCTTTATAAGACGCATCCAGTTGAGCTGATCTTTCTTTATCAGAAATCTGTAATTCTCCTTTCTCTAATATGTGTTTGCAAATATCTGTCGAGTTATCAGTGTCGAAAACCTTTTGTAAATCTTCCTTTTTGGCCACTTGGCCTTTGGATACGTTGGTAAACACCGAGTGTGTTTGTAACACCTCATCAATATCTTTTTCACTACAGAAGCAAAAAAAGTAAGAAAATATTTTATTTGCCTAGACAACAAGTATAGCCGGTGTTAACGTACATGCCATTCCTCCACGAAACTACTTTATTCTTATAGCACGCTATTTCGAATCGTTTACCGTTTTTTTTCATCCGAACGACAGCCACATTAGTGAGACGAATTTGATTAGTTGGAGTAAATATTTTCGACATAATAGAAACTTTTTATAAACACAATTCAATTCATATGGTTTTATAAATAGAAAAAAAAACTTCAAAAGTGCAAAATAAAAATATAATAATGTTGTTTCAAATTTTCAACATTGAAAGCATTGTCTTGAAAAAAAATCATAATTGATAATAGTATCTATTCTATGATAACAATTATGTCGTTATTGATAATATAATCAACAATACTATTTGATACGGATCACTACCTTTTGTTCCACAAAACCTTTGTTCCACGATATATTTGTTCCAAATTAATTAAGGTCCAAATTTTACCTTTTGTTCCACAAAATATTTGTTCCGATGGAATTTTGTTCCGCAAAACATTTGTTCACATGGACTTTTTTTCCATAAACCATTTATACCAATACACTTTGTCCCATGAATATTTGTTCCAAAAAACATTTGTTCCAAACGTGGAACAAGTGTTCTGTGGAATAAATATTCATGGAACAAAAGTCCATCGGAACAAAAGTAGATGGAAACAGATATTTTATGGAACAAAAGTCCAATGGAACAAATGTTTTTCGGAACAAAGTCTGTTGGAATAACTTTTTTGTGGAACATAGTTTATTTGGGACAAACTACGTCTTGCCCAATGCCAACTACCTCATATCATATAATAATCTGGTATCACACTATCACAATATATACCACAATAATAATTAATATTGTACTCATGTCTCTTAAGTCTTAACTCTTGGGTAAATTACTTTTAAAAAGTAATGAATATTTACATTACTCGTTACTTTAAATATTTTTATTTAAATTAGGTACATTTGCAATACCTAAAATTATTTTTATCACGTTACATTACTTTTTCATTAATAAAGTAGACTGTTATAAATAACGTTACTTTTTTTTACCTTTTTTTTTTAACCATAAAACTGATACCAAATTGTCTGTGTGTTTTTATTTAACAAGAATAATTATAAGTAGAAATAAATTAAGAATTAAAAATAGGTATTCAATAAAATAGTATTCAATAGTAAAAAAAAGTATTTCAAATACTTAAAGTTAAAAAGTATTAAAAAAGTATTCAATACGGAAAAAAGTATTTGAATACCTTTACTCAAATACTTTACAACACTGAGTATGAGTCTACAAATATATACTATAAAAAAAAAATAGTATCAATATTATAAATTATCAGTTACAACTTACAACACGTCATCCATTACCTCAAATACCTACTTAATATTTATCAATAGCTAGATACACGCAAAAGAGCTAAAATTCCTCAGTTTCTTAGTTTTTAAATCAATATGTAAATTTTGTTTCAGTATTTCAGATGTAAACATAGGTTATAACTTATGGGTATGTACCTATAGTGATCGGCTAAAATTAAGTATAAAACTACATGTGAGTACCAGTCTGCTGTACCCTGTAGGCACATCATACATTATACTATTATAGGAAGTGTCATGTTTGTCACTGTAATAGATGTGTTAAATTTGAATTTAATGATAATATTATCATATCATTGTATATTTTGTATACCGTATACGAACAACGATTCTGATCAAAGACGGTCTGTCAGCCTATATATAAAAAAAAATATAAGTAGTTCGTTACTGGAAGCTAGGGATTTTGAAATTAAGTTGATTTATGTAAAATATTATTAATTAAATGTAATTAAATTAAATTAATGTGCAACTATCATACGAAATACTTGTAGTTATACACTATACACTGTCTCGGTATGGTATAAAGTTGATCGGTGGCAGTTATTTCCTGTCTTTGTCTAACACACGCGCAACATAAGAATTCAGACGTGTTTTTTGTCAATCGTACCGATTGATATAGTGAAGCGATAAGAATTTTCAAAACAGATTTGAAATTGTCATCAAGTCTACTTGAGATCGGTATGTCTACATTTTTTATTTTTTGATTTAAACTTCTCCAAAAAATTAAATATGAAATTTTTTTAATTACTTGTTAATAATACAATAATTTTAGGAGTTTGGGGTATAATATAAAATATGTGGACTGACCGATCTCAAGTAGACTTGACGACAAATTCAAATCTGTTTTCAGACGAATGGATCTTCGCAGGAAAAAGTTTTTTGTGTCCGTATATAATATTGCCTACATTTAGCCCCTTTTTTGCAGCTATCAAAATGTGATAACTTTGATAAAACGATAACATAATTTTCATTATGAATTATACTATTTTATTTTATTATAATTAAAATAGTTAAATACATTAATAGTTAATATATATTTAATAATACACAATTTGAAAAAAAAAAACGTGTGTAGTAACAACAAACTGGAGAAACAGAATGAAATTATTTTGCCGATTATTAGAGATAAATCTTATACTATAAAACGCTAACCCGAGGGCGCTCCCTATGGCGTTTTTCTGCGTTATTTAGTGAACGTCGGACCGTGCGGCGGGTAGAACGAGCGCGCGCCAATGAAAAAATCCGGCGTAACCGTCGCCGCGTTATCACCGACGCCTTATCAATTTTACGAGTTTTCGAGAGAAATTCGACTTTTTTTTTCGAAAAGTCGAGTTTTACCCCCTTACGGGGCGACGCGCGGCCCCGCTCGGACCTTATTCGCGTTCCCCGGGAGATTTAACCGCCACACGTCTACGCGCTTTATTCGTCTCGACCCTTTCTCGGCGGAGATCGCGCGCGAACCGCCGGCCGCCGAAGCGCGCCGTCTGGCCGTTTTTTTTCCGAAAAGTCGAGTTTTAACCCTCTTTTAAACGTCTCATCTCGCCGTTCGCCGCGTATTCGGAATCCCCGCTAAATTTACCGTCGGCGCGCCGCCCCACTTCGATCCCGGCGAGTGCCGCGGGCGAGTAAAACCGACGACAGTAGACCGCGGCGTCGTCATTACTATATTACTACTATATATATATTGGATTTTTTTCCCGTAAATCGCGTTCGCTCCGGGAGAACGCGGCCGAGGACGTCGTCCGCCGTCCGACGCGGCAGACCGCCCGATCCGGGAGACCTCGGGGCGGACGACGGCGTAGCGTTCGCGATTCGCCTCGGCGGCGAGACGCCTTAAGAGGCAGAGATTTCACACCAGTTCTCAACTCGATAGGTAGGTAGGTAGGATTAGGGCGTTAGCTAGGTTATCCGGCGGTGGAGCGTTCGATACCGGCCGCGGCTGATTGTGTAAATTTGCGGCGGCCGTGTTAATTCGAAATCTTTTTTTTTTCGATTTTTTTTTTTAATATATTAAATTAATTCGTTTTAGCCGTCGCCGCGAATTGACGATTCTAAAAGTTTTTATTTATACAAATAAAGTATTGTTACTATGATTTGAAAAAAAACACTCGACTTATATTTTTAAATATTCGTTTGTTTGTTGTTTTTATATCTTATACTGTAAAAATAATGGTTAATTTTCGGTTATTATGTTTTTGATATTAATGTTACATAATTAATATAATAAATTTAGTGTAGCATACAAATACTGCTCCAGATTCTAATTAATACAGTATTAACAAACAAAATAGACTTTATGTACCTATATTTAATTAAAGTCTGAAAATTAAATTGTATAATAATAATATGTGACTATATACTATTTGATATAACTTATTATATAGGTAGAGTATTATATGGAACAAACTATTTATATTATAAATAATAAATTAGGTAACACTTGATTTTATTATCTACACCTATACTGTTTAAAAGTTTTTAGGTGAG
>JANEHU010001911.1:0-65217 GCA_027563435.1 Nasonovia ribisnigri | reverse complement strand
GTCCCATTTTTCTAATGGAGGACCATTAATATTAATAAACATTAAGTTGGAAATATTCTTCATGGTAAGCCTTGCTCTTAGTTTAGTACATATGTTGTTCATTAAGCTGAACCCTCTTTCACATTCAGCTGTTGAAACAGGAAATGTTTTATAAAAATTATCAAACTCTGGCATAATTTCTTTTGGTAAAACTGTTGGATCATGAATTAGTTGCCTCATTCCATTTATTGCATTTTCCTGGTTGAGCATAAAGCGTTTACATAAACGTTTAACCTCAGTTTCTCCAAAACGTATGTCAATATTTTCTGGCCAGTTGGTTAAATCCATTATTTGCATATCTTGAATAATCATATCATCTTCTTTATTTTCGAGCAATCTAGATTTTAAGTTGTTAATTAGACTAGTAAGAAATTGACTTTGATTAATTCTAATTATTTTTGTATTAGGGAAAAGCTGAATATTTTTGAACTTCATAGTATCTTCAATTTTTAAAACTTCAGACATGTGTTCTCCTGGTACATTTTTAAAAGAATCTAATACCCTAATTGTTCTATTTATATGTTTTTGACCATTAATGAGTGTTGTGGAACGATCTTGTAGTTGTTTTGACAAAATAGTTAATTCTTGAAGACAGTCACACATTAGAGCTAAGTCGGTTAAAAATTCTGGACTAGCTAATCTAGCTTTTAAACCATGATACTTTCTTCTTGCTTTAGAGTCTTTTTGAGTATCTTCTGATGCCTCAGAAAAATGTTTACATAAAGCAGGGAACATTCTCCAAACAACATTGACAGCTTTCCAGCTGCTGGCTACCCAACGGACATCTAGAACGCGTCCCACTTTCAAAAATAATACATCTAAATCATGACACTTATCTTTTAGCTCTTTTTGGTTTTTGGGTGATGCGTTATACAAAACGTAAAGTCCATCTATAAACGATTTAAAATGATTAGTGGCTCCTACATCTTTTATTGAATCGTTAACTGCTAGTTCTAATCTGTGATTTAAACAATGCCAACTAAAAATAAGTGGGTAAATGTCTTTTAAACGTTTAGCAACACCGTTTTTTTTTCCAAGTAGTACACTGGCACCGTCACTTACAAATGACACCCATTTTTCTTTCAAATAGCTATCATCAAGTCCATTATCATGTAAACAAGTAACTAATTGATTTACGATATTTTCAGCTGATTGATTTGTAAGTTCAATCAAATCTAAAAAAATAAAAATTGGATCATTACAAGATATTGCTGCTCTTATATACACAACCATTCCACACAATGTGCTAATAGTTGTGGATTCGTCAATTAATACAGATAATTTTGCTCCAGTTTCTATTATATTAGAGATAATTTTTTGCTTCATTTTTAATGATATGTTATCGATTATATTGGTACAGGAAAATCTTGAATGTAGTGTATTACCGATTTGTAGTCCATTGATTTTTTGGAGTTCTAAAAGTTTATAATGATCATCAAAGGGACGATTGTTTTTCGCAATATAATAAGCTGTGCGAAAAATTGAATGCGTTGTTTTGTCTATTTTACATGAAGTTTCCTCAAAAAGATTAGTAAGTCTATCAGAATTTTTTTCTATTGAAACATTAAAGGCAGTTTTGTGTGCTTCAGAGGAGTTATGTTTTTTAATTTTATTCCGTAATAAAGCAAGCCTTGTTTCTTTTTTTGTGTTTTCACCTCCATCAACTTGAGAAGAAATCCATTCTTTAGCAATAACAATATTATAACTTCTAAATGAGTTAAAATCAGCAAACTCCTTACAAACTTTGCACCCAAGTTTTCTATTATGAAATATCAGCCATGGATATTTTGCTATTTTTTCTCTCCAATTTCCCTCACTCCATTCTGGTGGCCAAACTTCCGGTTCAACTTGGTTATGATCAGTGATAATTGTTGCTTCATTTGCATCTTTAGATTTATTTTGCTAAATAAGCAACAAAGTGGATCAAAAACGTATCAAGAGGCTATTTACAATAGAATTATAACAATATAAAAAGCAAAATAAGCAAATATGCTGATTAAATAATAGTGACATAGTGTGCAAAGCAGCATAGCAGTCACAATAATTATGCCAAGCTGATTGAAATTAATTACTAAAACTGTATAATATCAAATCATAGTTACATCTTATCTATATGTTTATGTAGTGTTTTGATCTTTTTAAGCACAAAGCAAAATCTTCATACAATGAAGATATTATATTAGTTTAATTTTAATATTTTGTTAACTTTACCTATTTTAATTTTTTTGAAACTGAAGATATAATACATTAATTATAATAACTTACTATTATTAATAACATATTATATTGAATTATCTAAAATACCAATATGAATTATATTTTTATTTTGTTAAACATTTTAAATTTATAATAAAAATGAATATAATCCTACCTCTACAAATGTACTATGTTCACATAAATCATTCGATGATTTTGTTTCCCAGGACTCTGTAGACTGTAATTAAAAGAAATGTTCATCATCAATACATTTATCATCTAACTAAAATAAAAAGAATACTAAAAAAAAAGAAACTATCATATTACTTTGACTGATGACTGTGATGTACTTGCATACATAATGATATTGTCTTCACCCTCATTTAATTTTACTTTTTTTTTGAAATATGAATGTAAAGTGCTTCTTTTTTCACCCATGTTAAATTGAACAAAAATACAAAAGTTATACTAACAAGTATATTAAGTGTATAAGTATAACAATAACACAATAGTCTATAAGTTATAACTTATAAGGTACTTCATACATGGTGCATGACAATCTGTAGTCAATTATTGTCATAGACCATAGAGTAATTACTCTATGTCATTGACTGTCTGTCACTGTGTGAGTATAATATTATCAGGAAACGAGCCCATAAACTAACATGATGTTAGATCCTTGTTTACCCGTATTCAGAAAACGTTTACATTCACGTAGGCGGGGTAATATTTTGATTATGAATGCGATAAGTGATAACCTTGATTTTTAAATTGTTGGTAATATAAAAATATAAAATCTTTGTTACGACTTACGTCCTATAGCCTTAGGCTATATTACATTCGCGCCCGTCAAAATGTAGGTATTTTACAATAATTTATAAATTATTTAAAATTGCCATATAGGATATACGGTAGATACGGCCGTATACCCGCGTATCTTTAATTTGTCATAAGCTATACGCCATGGATACAAATAGCGTATTGGGTATACGCCGTATACCCCCGTATACCCCCCAATACACCACTGTATACATGTGAGTCAAACTATTTCATACATTTGGTAAGTCGAAGTCGCTAATTAATACTTCTAATAAAACTTTCTATTTATTTATTAACTTATTATATATAATTATGTGACATTGTGTTGTTACAACATTTTGTTATTCTGGCAATAACCCTGGGGTGTAGTTCTAATCGTGCCAGTATAGTTTATAAGACCCCTTGAATTCGTAACATAATTTATTATTATTTTATTTTTTTGTTTGGTATTTACAATAATTCGAACAACAAATAAACTTGAGAATGGTTATAAGAAGACGGCGAAGACTTGTGGGAAGACTCTAAGCACAATCACATTTACATGGTATAAGTTATTTACATTTATTTAAATTTAAGGCTTTCATATACAAAGTTACATTCTAAGCAGTCATCTGTGCCTCGGCACCAGTTATGTTTGAGTTGTCTTGTTGGATTTCCCTGGAGTGCTCAGGATGGCAGGATGCTGACTGTTATATAAGGAGATTTGTATTTCTTTGTTTAGTTTGTCATGATACAATTTTTTTAGAAAGTGATGCTGTCTCGGCGATGGTTTTAATTTGGTGATTGTCATGAAGTAGTTTATTAGTTATTTATACCAAAGCGCTTTAACGATGATTCGTATAAAAATCGATTGAAAAGCTTGAATTGTTTGAATATTAGATTTTTCAGTCAAGCCCTATATAGGATGATGCCGAACATTCCCATGTAGGACGAAGAAGACTTTTGTTCGTGAAAAGTGTATGTTGACCGCGATTAACCGATCGATTCATTGTTGACTATACGCATTAAATAATTTAGTTAGGTCGAGGTATTACTCACATCGTATGAGTGCGTTATTGATGGGTTGCACAAAAAAACAAAATTAAGCTGGTGGTAAATACACCATATAGCATACCTTATGTAATATAGTATGTACAAATGATTTACATAGATTATGATTATCATTTTAGTTTGTATTTTTAATTTTAATGATTGTATGTAGAATCTTTAAGTAGGTGCTTTCCACCAAATAACGATCGCAGTATTATATTGTTGTTATATTTTTCAGTGGACACTTTCATGGGTGAAATTAGTAATAGGATAATGCTCATAGTCGCTCCTAGCTGTTTGTGTCCATCCAGATTCACGGACACTATAATATCGTTATACTGCAATACATATTATGTGCCTATTGTAGCACTGTAACAACAATTAACAATATAGATTTGCAGACAAGTGTTCGATAAAGAAATACTCGTTTTATCGCGGAGTGACGTCGTGTTCAGTTCAAAATATGGCACTTACACCCCAACACACAAGTCGGAAAATCACGCACGACTCGGTCGATGTATAGAGAGCAACGCGTCTTCACGTATATTTTTCTAGGTTTTCTTTTTATATTTTCTATGATGTTTCAATATATACGGCGACGCGGCCGTGTGCGCTCACGGTTCTCGTGCTCCGATCGTTTAGGTATGTAACGACGACGATGATCATGCGCGAATAATATTATCGTAAAATAAATAAATAATAATAAATTACCTCGCGCAGACAAGACGCGAGCGAGCACACACACTTTTGCACTGCTGACAGTGGCGACAATCGTGAACTCTTTCGCATATTATGTGTGTGTGTGTGTGTGTGTTTTATGCACACGAGAATTATAGAGACAAAGGTTCGTGTAATGTGTAGACTTGTATGAGTGTGTGTGTCGTCGCGCCGGTGCCCACGGTGACATCTCTATCACGTCGGCAATAAGTGCGACCACACACACCTACTATTATATTGTATATACCTACGTGTGCTTCCATATAGGTGCACATTCGCAATGCCCCTCCACCGCCTCACGATAACCGCTCCAGGCTCTCACTCTCTCTCTCTGTGTGTGTGTCTTTCTCTCGAGCGTCTCTGCCGGGAGAATATCATTCCGCCCTCTCCGCCGCCGGCGGCTGGACCACGACTCGTTCTCGCGCGCCGATCGCGGTTCGTTCTACATAATAATATAATATGATAATAATAATAATAATAACATTGTAACATCGACGACGACGAAGCGCCTCCTCCACCGCCGGACGACCGATCGTCGGTTCTTTCTGTGCGGCTTTTTTTTCAATTTTCAATTTCTTTCTCCCGTTGTCATAATATTATAATATATACCTAAGGTTGCGTACACGTAAATATGGCGTTTCGACGATAAATCAAACGTTTATTTTTTTTTTCACCGCTGAAGCGGTCTTATATTATTACTATATTATACAGTCGTCCACCCCCCTCCCCTCCGTTCGGTATAAAATAGTAAATACACTTTAATAATAATATTATATAGTATAATAACATACGCGATGCGCCATGTTCCAGCTATTGTCTCCTGCAAAATCTGTAGCCGTTTGATATACGATTGCGCCGAAATAAAACAACACGCCGTCCAACGACGACGATGATAATAATAATAATAATAATAATAATAATACTCCATCGCAACGCATTGCCTTAACCACCGCTAAATTATACTATGTCGCGCCTGACTTAAGTTTATACACGTCATATTGTTTTAATATAATAATATATATATAATACGGGTTTTATTTTGGTATTTGTTTTTTTTTGTTACAATTCAATTACCATTGTCTTGTCGTCGTCGTCGTCCGTGATTTCTCGGTTACAGCGCACGACCTACGCGCCCCGGGTTCGAGAAATTAGTGTTTGCAGCGAAACTCTGAGTCGCTGTTTATAATATCGTCGTGCGAACAACAACGAAATAAGATTGTAGGTAGTTAGGTTATAGGTACCATTCGCACATTAAAGTCTCCCACGCGCGAGGACGTTCGGTCGGACACTCGGATTTACGCGCGCGAAGTTTTTTACGACTCTCCGCGTAGGTATACATATTTTATTCTTACCACTGCTGCGCGCCTGCGTATATTACCTGTATATATAATCAATTATTAAAATAGGCCTCGTCTTCGTCCTCAATCTTATCTAGCCGCATCTATCGTTTTAATGTGATAACCTAACCTATAACGGGACCCGCGAAATTCACCGAGGCTTTTCCGCACACTAATGTATCACACGTGGACGTAAGAATCAAGCTTTACACATTTTGAATTCTGGTTACACAAATTGTCCCACATTTTGAACTCGGAGTGGCAGGCTGACGAACCTCTTTCACGCGTTTATGAGGGAAATTTATCGGGCATAAATTATACATATTATGTCGGTTAATTTAAAGCCCGACTCCAAGCGCATCGATCCCGAAATCAAAAAACGGGTATAATATAAATAATATTATAAATGTGCATTCGTCTGCGGCGCATGCGTTGGGTTCATGCACGTGGTGTATCAATTGTATAAGTTCCTGCAGAAAGCTTCACGCGTACACCTTATAATATATACAGAAATTACACTTCATAGTTTTGAAGCCGCTCGAAGTGTTTCGTATGGGTCGCACGAGACTTCGACCGTTGTGGGAACCGATTTCATATCGTCTTATAATCGCATTTATTGGCTCAAAATATTAATCGTATTTTTTTAGGTAGGTACGTAGTATTCCGCAGTAGTATTATAGGTATACGGTCACGCACTTGCAGGTTTGACCGAATCAGGTTCGCTGTACACACACACGTGTTATATACCTGTGTATAAATCTAAAGAAATGGATTATTTATTATCCTTCTTCGGATCGGTTGATGGATCAGTGCTGCACTGCTGCTGAAACGTTGGTAAAAATTAAGAAACCGGTATGTTGAAGATCGTAAATAATAAATAAACCGATAGCGTATTATAATATATTATTATGAGCATAGGAAAATCACAGAACGGTAATAATAATTAAACTATCGAGTTATGATGTTATAATAATACAGCTGGTACCTATATTATACGCATAATTAGAAATTAATAATTAACCATTTTATAAGCGTATGTATATTATTATATAATATATGCTATTTTAATAAAACCGTCTCTACAATATTATACGACCACTAAAATTTCAATCAATAAGTTTTATAATATATAATGAAATGCTCGTATATTACATATAGGTACACCGCGATAGTCCGGTTAATTCTTTAATTAGTCGTTATAAATGATTTAATTTTTTTTTTCGTGCGCGTTCATATTTTTTGTTCAAACATCGGACGTGATAATATCTTTCATACTATAATATTATATACAATCGTACGATTAATTATTCCATATAAAAGCAAATGCATAAGGCATAACAATATAATAATATATTACTGTACTGCAACATCAAACGATCGATTATATCCACCCGTCGAAGGGTTTTCTTAAATGGCGTATTTCCATCATGAATTCTGTTTTCGATCTGATTAAGAGGTTTAGCTTTTACTGTTTAATAATAATATACGCATACGCTTTGATTATGTACACACGTGTCACCGATCGGCTTTTAAACAATCCAATCAGATACGGACTAAATCCTTTACCGATTGTTTGATAGCGTACACAATAGCATCCGATATACATTCAATTCAGAATAATTTTAAACTTATGGCCGTTTACAAAACTTTGGTGCCGACAGAATGATTTACCAAAACGATTGGATTAGATTATCGTATAATAACTTTTACGGACATTCTGTCAATGCGGAGTATTATTACATCGACAATGCTTGTATAATTTCTGGATGCTGGGCTTATTTTTCTTCCATCCACCACAACAACTAACAACAATAACCACACCGGTATTATGATTGCGTCGTTATTATTTATTGCGTTGGGAGGACTTTGAAGTAAAATAATATGTATATAATATTATGTTTTAATAATAACATATATATATATTATATCATTATAGTGCTTATTCGAATAAACGACATCAATACTTGTCAATTAATGTTATACTCGTTAAAAACTTAATAACTAGTATTGTTTAAACCGTAAAATATAACGTTAATATTATTATATGGAACTTATAATAGTTGTACAATAAAATTTACAGATTCTGCAACCTGTCATCATTTTGGCAGGTACGTGTTTATTATGATATTATTTAGTTATCGCTGGCACGGTGACGTTTTATGAGAATATTCTCGTTTATTAAACTTTAATTAAATTAATTAATGTTGCCGATTATAATACGAGCGGTATCGGAATAAATATATCAATATCGAAGAAAGTTTCCAACACAGTCCATCGGTCTACACAAAAAGCGTTAAATTTAACAGAATAATTCTGATTTATTTATTTAACTTTGTTTACCCAAATCATTTTGTCGTACTAAAAGATATGTTTCAAAACTATAGTATAGATTATATTACATTGATTTGGTCACTTTTGTTTAATTGTGTCTATTATATTGTTGTACGGGGCATTGTAAGCGTTATTGGCTTTTAGAATTTCATATCATTGTATACAGGTATTACATATATTATATTGTAGGTACTTACTCAATATAATATTATTATTTATGTAGATATTATAATAAAAATGGACCTACACGGTCTTTAAATTGCCTACACGGTTATTGTCTTAATCACGTGCAGTCGCGTAATAATATTTCACGTTCCACTCGGTGAAACAAAATATCTGATTGCATCTAAGGTTGAAATCAACAGTCATTGCCAAACGATTTTATTCGGTATACCCGAATTGGTTCCGAAACGTCTGAATTGATTCCAGGGTTGCACGAAGGGTTTATCCGAATTGGTTCCAAGCGATTATGTTAAAAGCATTTTCAATTTTCCTTATCATTTTAATATTTTATACAGACCGTTCTTGCATATTATATGCAGGTATGGTTTAAAATTGTGCTTTTTGTTTCAAAATAGCTCATAATCTATTTTATTTCTCCACCATGTATTTCATTAGTTTGATATTTTTATATAATCTATGCTAAAGTAATTTATTTTTGCACTTCGCCTTTTTCAAAAGTCTTTATCGAGTACTAATATTTATATGTGTGCCGCTTATAGAATACCGGAAACTAATTCGGATGAATCCATTTTACACATACCTTGGTACCACGTCACCACGGCACGTATAGTCAAAGGTGGGTAATCAATGAAACCAATCAACTTGAGTTAGGTCGGGCTTCTGATGTAGTGTTCATCATAATATAATCATCATGCTCGAGTCACGGCTAGCGTGGATCGAAAGTGTTATTTTTGCCCGTGTACACGACGACGTATGCACGTGTAAGTATATATGTACCTACATCACATATATGTATATAGGTGATATGGCCGTTATTCGCGAGACCGGTCAGTGGCGTGGCGTGAGTCGCGGTTCGGTTTAACTATTTATTTTAATATTAAAATACACACGCGGACCAAATAATTAATTAAAACAAAAACACGTTTCCGTGTCTCGTGTTATAATTATATTATAGGTCGCGGAGCGCATAGTCGTATGTCGACGATATGTGCTGTGCGCGCATGTGTGTCTGCGTCGTGTAAGTCGCGATGGAATGTCGCGCACAAACGCGCCGGAGACGACGGCGAATGCCTGCGATTTACACGGACGCAGAGAGCGAGATAGAGTGGGTGAGAGGAATATAGATAGAGATAGAGAGAGAGAGAGAGAGATTCTGCGACGGAAAACGCGCCCCGGTCGTCGCGGTAGCACGGTATGTTAATTTATACAAATTTACATGGACAATAATATAATGCCCAGCGCTACTATATATATATATTATATATGTGGCTATACACAGTGCACATATTATATGCAAGACGACTGGTAAATGTATAATATTATACGGTGCGTGTGTATACCGTTCAAGAGTTCGAAACGAGAACGATATAAAATGATGTAAAAATTCGCGCGAGGATATAATATAAATAATAATAATAATAATATAATGGGAACACAATATTATTGTGTTGTTGTTGTTGTGGTGGTGTACCTCCTGTTGGTGGCCGGCGAAGAGAATAGTACTTACCGACCCATACCCATATAATACCCGCACTTATGTACCTGTTGTACGCGGACGTATTATGCCGGACTGTGCGGTATATACCGTGGTCTTTGTATGGAAATTGGTATTGCGACCGCCGAGCCACCGAGTTTTCGCACGAACTCTGCAGCTGCAGTTTATCGGACTTTCGAGTGGCGGTGGCAAAAGAAGAGTCGACCACGTGCTCCTACGACTGCGAAACGACCGCGGCGTGACTGAGAACAAATTTTTTTACGGGGGGAGGGTCATAGCCCTATTATTAAGCTGTTTGGACAAACAGACCCTACACCAGGCGCGTCAAACGCTCAGCCCGTGGGCCATATGTGGCCTACGGCTCATTTTTTAATGGCCCGCAGATAACAATATTAATGAACAATTAATCGAAGAAAAAAAATTAAACGATTTTCCTTTCGTGTCACCACTATGTTAGTGAGAGGTATACATCACGTTACTTTTCTATCTCATCTTCTGATAAAATGTAATTGAATAAGTATGGTATAATATTATTGTAAGTACCTAACATTTTTTTTTTTTTGATACATTTTTATATGCGGCCCGCGTATAAACTATTCAATATATTTGGCCTTTTTAAATGGCTTGTAATAAATATACATTTTGCATTAATATTTATATAGTAATTAATATCTATATAATTTATAATATTTAATATATTTATCCAATATGACTCACCAAACAGTGTACACCTCCATTGATTCCTTAAATAATGTATTTATTATATTTACTTAAAAACCGTATTTTGAATCATAGATTTGTGTGTACAATACCAGCTCAATAATTTACAGTAAAAAAGAGGTTATGTTCTTCATTTCAAAAATCCCTCCACTAAGAATCTAAAAAAAGTTGGTATCGCCACAGGACACTTAAACGGTACAATATTATGTCTAAGTATTTGCCAAATTTGAGAAACAGCCTTGCTGCAGCACCATACTTGTGCCTAGTTTCAATGCCACGCCTCATCGGAAAAAAACATTTATCGTCGTTTACCATTCAATATATACATTTTTGTAGGAGGGGGGAGGGGGCTAACATTTTTACAACGAAATAGAGTCTAAGAAATTAAATAATTACATATTACATCACTACTCACATTCGCGTTACGCGTAGGCGGTATATACATCTATATCCTATATAATATAATAGTATATAAGCGATACAACAATAATAACAATATTACAATATAAACTATAAAGACATCGCCGGCCGGCGCACAATAATAATAATAATAATAATAATCCACTGCCGCAGACGGGCGTTCAATAAACAACACGCGAACGGATAACGATCTTTTGCGCGGTGTTTGTGCGTTTCTATATTATTATATTATATTATTATTACTATTATTATATCGGCTCCTCGGTCTGCCTCTCAGTCTCGCTCGCCATTTCTCCATCTCTCTCTCTCCCCCTCCCTCTCATCTTTGAATCTTTCCGAGCCAAACAGCGTCGTAAAATATTCAACCCAGTCCCAGCACACAATGATAGCCGTATGGCTATAGCCCGGCTATATAGGTAATGTTATTACTGTTACCACCGCTCAACAAACGCGAAATTTGTGCCGTCGTCATAATACGGCGGCGGCGGCGTAGATATTATTACAGCGAAGGGGTATACGACGTGTACGGGTATACACAAGAGCGCGTGTACGGCAGTTGAAAAAAAAAACAAACGCGAATTCTGCCGGTTCATTAAAAACAATAAAAATACCGTCTAATTGGAATCGATTCAGCTCGCGCGCGCTCTTCGCACAGCACACGACGTGTAGTATAATAATATAGGTACCTACCTGTGTACGCGCGTCATTTTCTTTCACGTGTTTCTTATTTTTCTTCCTTCTCCGTCGCGGAATTACGTTATAAATTACATAAGACGTCTAAACAGCAGCGCATATGTCGTATATATATATATAGTCAGTGCGCATTAAACATATACGAGATGAAAACGTATAACAATCGCTCGCGCTTTTGAACCTAGCCGGGACCCAAATCGGTTTAACGCTTTTGCCGCGCGCATTATTTATCATATTATAATATGTTATATACGTACGGTGACGACGATGACGACGACGACGACGACGACAACGACGATGTAATTATAATAATAATAATAATAATAATATATGAATATAATATGGATGAGGACCGTGCAGACAAAGACGCACAATCGGCTTATCTGTACTTAAAATTATACCGTTCTGTCGTTAGCGCCGGGAGTTTTGGAATATGCTTAATTATTAGTGTATTATTATTATTATTATTATTATTATTGTCATCATCATTCTCATATTTATACGGCAGACCCCATTGGCAAATGTGTGTGTGATAGTGGTGGGGTTTCAGTGAGAGGGTTGGTTTCAATGCTATTATAATAATAATACAATATCGTCTAATCCGGGTGTAGGTAGCAGTATAGTTACCGTTGAAGACGACGACGACAACAGGTGACCCGGGCCAAAAGGTCCTGAGAACGACGAAGGTCCTGTGTTTTTTTGTTATACGTATGTTCTAAGCGGTAGTAATTTCATATTTACATCGTCCATAGTATAATATTATATTATATATAGGGTGTAACATGAAAACCTGACAAATGAAATAACTTTTTATTTTTTATTATTATTAAAGCCTCGGCATCTTTGGCCATTGGCTGTATCTACTATAATCTACTATATAATCCTTATATACTATAAATAACTTTTTAATAAATCATTATTTTAACATTTTTTTATCATATAATGCACAGATGCTTGCGTTACATGTATATAGTATAACTTTTTTTATTTTTAAGTACCTACTCAAAAGAAAATTTTTAAATCTGATATAAATATTTTTGAAAAATTCATAATAGCCAATTTGTAAATCTGATTATTAGAAAATTGTTGACTGTAAAATATTTATTTAAGTTATGTAGTTTATTTTTTAAATTTTTTTGAATCACTTTATCACTTTATTTTTGTTAAGTAGAGTTGATCCAGTCGTAAAAAAACATTTAACACTTTTTTTAAATACTTTATGAGAATTCTTAAATGTGTAGGTACTTATATACAAATCTAAATTTATTTTCAAAAAGTTATTCATTTTAAAATCAGGCAATAATGCTTACTTTAAAAAATTTAGACTTTTAAAAAAAAAAAATAAACCATTTGACTTAGATAAATGTTTTTACAATCAAGTTTTTTTAAATCCAGGTTAACAAATTCGGTTTTTTTTTAATGCATACGTTAAATATATGTAATGCACGAGTCAAAAAATGTAAAGAAAAAAAAATTTTAAATTTAAAAATATTGATTAGAACTATTTAGATTTGTCATGTCTTCCTGGATCAATTTTTATATTATTATTATAATGCGCCAATTTCATGTGATATTTTGGAAAACTATATTACCTTATAGGTATATCACTAGGTACTGTATATACTATATATAGTGTATACAATGAAAATAAAATAATTTTAAATCTAAAACTGCTAATATATTATATCATTCTATTAACTTGTGTTAATCTATTCATTTAGTCGTGTATGTTTTAAAGTTTAGATTGTAGGATCCCGTTAGAGCAGTATAATATTGTATAATATACAAGTTTAATAGGGTGGATGAAAATTGAAATCACAGCAAGACATTCTGTAGGTAATACAATGTTGTAAAAGATAATTTTATAAAGTATTCGAGTGAATATTCAATTATTATAAAAAAGTTATTTAAATTCAAAATTTAAAGTTAGCATTAATCAATAAACTAATTAGATGTTTTTTTTTCAAAAAATACATTTATTGATAGATTTTATAAACATAATACTTTTGTTTTTTTTAAATGTGCAACAGTAAGAGTCTTTTTTGGTCATTAACAACCCCGGATACTAAACCGGTCTTTAAAAGAGTTTGATGAAATTATAAGTACTATTATAAAGAACAAAAAAAAAATTCAAAATATTTAATACCTTATTATTAATTACTTGAACCTAAAAGTATTCAATATCGATAAAAGTGTTTAAATGTTTTATAAGACTTTCTTTATATATATGAGCTGCGTTAATCTATATTTTGTTGACTAAATAATAGCAATAACATTTAAATATTATAAGTTCATTTCTTGCTGTAATATGATAAAAACTTTGACAACTAAATTTATTAATTCATTTAAATTTGTTTTTAGCTATTTATCGGTGTACTTAAAGTATTCAAATACATTATAATGCGACGTAGATTTTAAACTCATCTCCCCAACATGTATAGCCTTATAAGTACTCTGGTTGCCAGGTTTCTAGTACTATACTTGAGAAGTAAGTAGTTTTAGTCATAAACCATAATTAAATATTATGTTTCATACCTTTAAAAAATAGTAAATACAGAAATTACTTATATTTCATATCCTTTTACATATGTGTCTATATGTATTATTTTAGTATTTATATTTAGTATGGAAATCAGTAGTTTCTATTATTTTAAAATACCAGTAGATACAACATATTTTGAATAAATAAACGAGAATTACTAATTGTAACATTTTTTACTTATTCACCGTATGGATTAGAATATTAGATAGGAGAATATCGAGTTTAAGCCGAAGCTAATTTAAATAATAATTTTTTTTTTTAATTTTAGTAAATAAAATGTAAATATTTCTCAATATACGTTCTGCATGCAGGTATCAAATGGTTATATAAAATTATAAAAAATTAACTATTGATTTTATTATGTGAAATTATTTGACATTTTGACACGGTTTATTAAATTATTAATATTAATGTTTTAGATTACCTAGGTAAAACCTGTTTATTAAAACAACAACATTTATTATTATTATTCATAATAGAAATAATAATAAAAAATGAATACATAAAATTTCCATAATTAATTAACGTGGACAAATCGTTGTCAACGGGTATTCGTTATTTTTTTTATTTCACATTAATCTCCTGATATATGTACCAACATAAAATCAATTGAAACCTTGTTTTTACATAAGAATTTATTAGATTTTTTTGTCATGTCAAAAATTGAGATAAATAATTTAGTCAATTACATTTATTTATAAATTATAACGAATATTAGTACATTAGGTACTCAATTGCTGGGATATGGAATATTTAAAATATTTGTGAATATGATATGAATTTATTTTTTAATTTAATTTTAAAAAAAAGTAATACTAACATGTATTATAATATTTATTAGCTTATACTTTACACTATAATGATATCGTAAAAATTTGAATTTATAAATAATATATTTAATTTCACACAGTAGGTATTCTATAATTTAATTCACAGCTATATAGTTTTAGTTTCTGAAATATAAATAAATATTTATTAATTATTTACCTATGTTTATTTTTTTTTTTTAATTTATTTGACCTACCTATGTCTTAAATATTATTTACAGTTTTAAAATTATCTAAATAATATCTGTAATTTAGTAATATAGCATACCTAAATATTTATTATATATATAATTTAATCAAAACTTGTTTGTATATTACATTCTACTACTTAAACTATTTTCGTATTTAGTTAAAAAATATACATTCAAAATATTTCAAAATATTTCGGTTAGTATTTTTGTTTGAATATAAATACGTTTATTTGTTAAAATAATTAAAATTAATTCAATAGGTCACTCTAAAAATTATAATTATATTTTCCATTAGTACACATTGAAACAAATTGTATAATGGATACAGTCACTATACATTCAATAATTATATATTTTATAACTTAAATGATTGGTTAAAACTATTTACCTCTGATGCTGATGGAAATATTTTAACAATCAACATACTCTATAGTCTATATTATACAATATTCATACCTATAAAATCAAAATATATTAATAAACCATATAACCAAATATTGGTACTGATTTTTCTAGTTAAATTATAGTCGACTACTTGCAATTGATAGTAAAAAAAATAGTAAACACATTATAAATAATGTTCTTAACATTAAGTTTTGTAATAATTAATATGGAAATTCACTTTGAAATTGTATTTAACTATTAAAGCTAACAACACAAGATTAGTCCTTATCAACACAAATTTGCAATGTTGGGCGTGAGTCAATGAGAGAACATAAATAGGGCGTTGACATCATCTTAAACCTGAATTGTTTTGAGTTTAAAAAATTGAATGTAAATTAATATACTAAAGCTTTTGTGTAAGCATATAATAAATTACCTAATACCTACTAGTCGTTTGATTTGTTTTGTGTTATAGACAAAATATTTTGAAACCGTTTTGAAATAATGTCGTTCGAAAAGCATTGTTGTGTTGTAGTAAGTTTTTTAAATCCAGTATTCAATTCGCTAAAAATACGTGATGTGGTTCAACAGTTGTACGTTATAAATTGAATCCTGTAGTGCAGGGTTTGATGTATGACTATTGTCGACTACAATAATTATGTAGGTATTTTTATATAATTAATTATGTAACTCACAAATTGAATGACTGTATAATATATATTTATTGGTATTAGTTACTTTTATACAATTTGTATATATTGGAACTTACGATTTTGAAAAGATTATTGATGAATAATACAATAATTAGGATTTTAGACGTATTTCCTGGCTCCAAAAAAGGAAATTCTAATCTAAGAATTTCCTGTAAAAAAATGAGTGGTTATAATATTTGCCTTCTATATAACATAATATAATATAGTATTTCAAAAGTGTCTCCGTTTATTTTTTAATGTTAAGTTGCAAAATTGGCTGCAAAACAAATTCATTATTATGATAATATTATTTTAACAATATTCGAGTTGTATTTAATATATTACAATAGTACATATACTGATATACCTATACTATAGGTATATAGTATAAGTTACAAGACGTGTGTAATTAATTAATTTTTGTAGATACAATATTCTCACATATAAAAACGTAATATAGTAACGATGTAAACAAACTTCGTGTATACATTATGTTATATAGGATCAAATGTCAACGGATATGACCGAGGGAAATGTGTAGGTAACCGAGTGTAAAATTCGCCAACGTCTTATTAGTCATGCATACATTTTTGGGTCCATTTTTGGTCCCATGGCCATAAATATATAGGAAAGCACACTTAACGAGATATATTTTTAAAATATGATATATATTGATAGGTACACATTATTAAATTGCAACGGACAGGTTTTAGGAAGGTACGATTTGAATAAAAGTGTAATTAATGTGGACTAATAATTTTTTCCCTACTTTGGATTGTCCTCAAAAACCTTCGATCGATGGACATATATTTTTAGAACGTGTTCCCACAACTCGCGGCAGGTGTGGTCCGATTTATTGATTGAAAATTTTCGATCACCTATTGCTGCTATAAATTAATATAGTCTACGGCATGCTTGTTTTATTATTATTATTAAAACGCATAATTAAAATCTCTAATCGATTTGAAGAGAAGGACGTTTGGTTGACATCGTGCATTTAATTTTTATTAGACGTTTACGATATAATATGTTATTATAGTGCTTTTTTTCACGTCATAATTTTTAACTGTTTTATACTATGAAAATAATATAAACGATTAGTTTGCAGGAGAAAAAAAATCGATTATGTCTTTCGTAAATCGTAATATTCTGCTGTTATCCTAATAAAATACAAAGATCGTTATAAAATTCGATTATAAAAACGTATTGACCGCATAATAGTTAATATTTTAACAAAGAAAATTACAAAATAACTGTTGTGTGTTGACAAATGGGAGAGCGCAGGGTATATGTTACACGTAATTCGTAAGTACCTATTACACTTTTATATGATTATGATTGTTGTATAAAACTATAAATGATATAATAATATTATGCTATTGAATATAATATTTTTCTTCGAAAAATAATTCATTTTAGCAGACACAATAATCTTACATTCAAAAACATCACATTATTATCGTGAGTAACGATGTAAACAAACAGTTCGCATACATTATTTTACATGGGATCAAACGTCAACGGATGTGACCGGGGGAAAATGTAGGTAATCGAGGGTAAAATTCGTCAACACTTTCGCATACGTTTTTGGTCTCACGGCCGTAATATGGGAAATCATCACTGAACGAAATATTAGCATTATTAAAAAGCTAGAGGCCTGGCCTTTGCCCCGGAAGCCTTTCAAAGACGGGTAACACAGTGGTGAGAATAATTATTGTACACGGATAATCATATAGGTAATAATTATTACAGTCAATGTGTTGTTTCGTTTCCGAACAGCTGATGTGTTGCGTAACGTCTTCAATAAAGAATTAGAATAAATTAATTTTTTATCGATGACTTATAATAGGGATTGCGGTCAATTTACTGTTCATAATAATAATAATAATAGAAATAATTATCATAATGAGTAATAAAAATAACATAATATATCTATACCGTTGCTCATTATAGTATTGTGTTATTATGTTAATATCTTCGGTGGCTGATCGCCGTTGTCGCCGCAGTGTGGGCCGTACTTGCGGGATATGAACACGATTTTTTTCCCCAAAAAAAAAATTCACCGAACGTTATAATATTATTACCATTGTATACAGTGTACATAATATTATTATATCCTCCCGTCGCGGTCGTCGGCCGTCGTAAATAATAAACGTTAAATGTTCATGTCCCTCGCCTGCATCGCCTGCATTGTGTAATGCGATATATACATATTATATTCTTATATATATATATTATTGAATACATATTGTATAATATTATATTATTATTATATTATGTATATATCATATACATACTATGCGTACGTTGAGTATTATCGGGTCGTTGCACGGCGTCGCCGTCCGACTTGGAAACAACTCGTGATGTCATTATTACTACCTATATGCAATATACATATATCTATATATATATATTATGCACGTATGTATATATTATTATATTGTTATAATATAATATTATTGTTATCTGTCCTCGGCGCGCCGGCGCAGCGTTTCTCCGGCCACGACAGAATATGCGTGTTCGACGTTAAACAATGCGCCGTTTTGTCAAATTGCTATACGACGCATTACAATATTATTATTATACATGTGCGTACAATATACCGTGTAAACAAAACGAACAAACGAAAACCCGTTTTCCGATCCCAATAAGACGGCGAGCACAATGTAGGTATATACATAATAAAATAATATGTGCTCGCTGCAAGAGCCGAGACGGCGGCGGCGCATTTGAATTTGTCCAACCCGAGTCCCCGGCTCTGCCATGTTATATTATATTAAATAATAATAATAACGTATATACCTACGTGCCATCCGCGACGGTTTATATTGGTGGTAAATCAATTCGTGAATAAAAATAATAAATAAAATTATGCCATTTTTTCAGACAAAAAACAAACGTTTTTCTCCCTACGCTGTTTGAACTCAGTCCTGAAAAATAAAACACGTTGGCGTGACAAGAACACGACATATCGAAATTTCAAAAGCAACCTATAAATGTATAAAATAAAATTCCATCATTCACAATACCCTATTATACGTACTATCGTATTATTTTACTTAAAATCGAAAGCTCGAATTATTTAAATCTTATCGTTTTTATATTTGTACAATGACTATAATGATGACCATGTCGTCGATTATAATAATATTATACTTAATATTGGGCTATGAAAATTGGCTTATGTTTTTTAAATACTTATCTATAAAATTGTCTCGTAATAATATAATTGCGTTTATTTTCTGGACACTCGTCATTCCCAGATGATTAAAATCTTAACACGTTGATTTTTCAGATCCCAAGCGGAGCGACGAGTGTATTCCTTTTTTCTAATCACAAACTCGGAGAAACACGAGAGGCCGTGTACCGACCGGGTGTGAGCGTATATTATATTATACAATCCGACCACCGATACGTTTGCAGTGTAGCTGGTACCGCTGCAACTACATAATAATGACGACGACCAAGATAATAATAAATGGTATACTTATGTATAGCATAATGCTCATGTACATTACAATATTATATTATGTACACGAGCGGCGGCGGCGGCGATGTTTCGATTGAGATGTCGTCGCGGGGCGAAATGAACGAGCGTCGAGATCTACGACCACGATCGCCGCCGCCGCTGTATGTAAATAAGTCGTAATCGCGACCATAATATACATAACGATATAAGCTGCTCGTGGGCAAACATTGGCGAATATGTCGGGAGAGAAAATAAGGACGCGAAAACAAAAAAAATTCTAAACACATTTCCGACCGTCGACTGCGACGTAGCGGTCGCCGCAGCACAAAACCGGTCTCTCCTCCCCGAAGCCAGCCGCACGTAAAGAGGTATATAACATAATATTATTATTTAAGTATAAAATGGTATATAATATAATAATTTCGTACGGGGCTATATGTATATAATAAGTAGTGCGTTATATTATTACTATTTACTCTTGTCCGTCGTAATCTTTCCGCGGTCGTAAAATACATATAATAATAATAATAATAATATGATAATGTCTCTTTCCGCGCCACTCGCCGTCTCAGCGGGCCGTACAGCGCGGACGCCCCGTCGGGCACACGGCTCCGGTCTGTCGTCGTCGTCGTCGTACGATCGTCGCTCGTCTCATTTGTCATCGGCACCACTTGCGAGAGGCCGACGTCGTCGCATAGTACGTTTATATTATTATAATACGACAATGTTAAACCTTAAATGTTTGCGTATATCGTACACTTAATAATAATAATAATAATCGATAGTAATTATTTTTATTGTTCGACGACGATATTATCGTACTCCGAAGAACAATAATGTATTATACGCGGCCGTGTGTACTCTCCGCGATGCTAATAATATTATATTATAATAATATACGCGTGTTTTGCGCGACGACGGCAAAATAAATAAATAATAATAAACGACATTATCGTGTACACGCAGCGCTGTGTCTCTCCTATAGAGTCCTATAAACATAGTATAATATGTATATCGTACTACGGTATCTCGTACACGTGTAGTAGACGGAGCATAAATAGGCATTATTAATGCTATTATATGAGCGTATACAATGCGCCTAGGTATAATGTAATATGTAAGTGTATTATATAAGTATCGATACGTTTCAACCTAACCTACGTATAGTGCGGTTTATCGCGATTTTTCGACCTGTGTATACCTGTATATATATATATATATATATTATTATAATGCAAATAATATAGACGTCTATATCTGCACACGAAGTATATCATGTCCTTTGCTCGTGCCGACGCCATTTCTGTACCTACAATAAAAACATCATAATAATGATATATGTTATCATAAAAGTTGATTGTTTCCAAAATAGGTATCAATAAACGAGTGATTCAGATCTCACGCCATTTACAAACAGTTTTAACTCTGAACACGATAATAAGTATTACGCGTAAATATATTCCCTAGGCCTGAACCTTGTAAATATATACATTTGAATTATCCTCAATACTCATCATTGACCAATTTTCTAAGGAAAAATTGTATAATCATTCTATAATATAAATATTTCAATATTTTATTTTTTGTAAAAATTGTTTGAGTATCTATACCTAAAATAACTTCTAGATTGAATATTAGTTCTGATTTATATAGTTTTATAGAACAATTTTTCAGAACTTCATCCTAAATAAATTTACATTTTTAATAACTCAAATACTATAATCATTCGAATTTAAATTAAGATAGATGCATAAAACATTTCAAAAAAATCAACTGATTCATAATTTACAATAAAAAAAGAAGTTTGTATCCTTAAAAAACATAAAGGACCCTCATTAAATGGTTTGAAAATCCAAATACCTATTTGAAAATATGGTCCTTAAATGTACATAATAATTCCAAAAATCAGAATTTGAATAAGCTCATTATTGACTGGAAAATAGTGGATAAATCACTTTGTATAAGTATCAGTGTATATAATGTATATATAATATTATAATATAAATAAAAATGTTTAACACAAAATTAATTTCATACACCAAAGGACATAAAAATAAAACCTATTTTGCAATTGTTTCACTTGACATTTTTTTATTTTTACTTTTTTGAGTATGTTTGGAATTTTTTATACTATTCGAGTACATTTTACGTTTATTGATTACACCCTGTACGCAACAACAATACGACATATCGCGCTTACAGCGAAAAATAATGTTGCTCTGCCTTGTGTGTTAAATGATAATTACTAATTAGGTATATAGTTAAACGGTTTGTTTTTAACAATGTCTCGTCTTTGCTCATTTCGCCATCGGCCATTCTCTGTGCAGTGCATCATTGTACGACGTTCGTTAAACCACATTAGTCACACCCGCGATACGCACACTCCGGCGGACGAGCTTGCTGATTGCTCATTAGTCTGCGATCTGGATATTTAGTCTCGGATAAATCGTGGTTATAACATGGTTTACATTGGCCGATAATCCACTTTGTCTTCAACATAATATAATAACACGTATTATTATAATGGAATCTCTTCGCGGGATCACGTGGTTATAATGTTCACGATCTGATAGAGAACATTATTATTGTTATTATTATTATGTATAAGGTTGGCGCTCGTGTATAATTTATGTAATGGAAATTACTTTTTTAAAATTGTCGATAGAATGTGTAGATAAATATTGTATTAAACCACATAAACTTTACGTCGGCGATACATAATTTTATATACATATGTACCTTGTTGAAATAACGTAAACTGCGACGGACTGGTTTTCGGTCGGAACGATTCTAATTAAAGTAATTAATGTTGACTAATTTTTTTTTTCCCACTTTGGCGTATCCAAACGGCGCCGGTCTTTGGACATTTAGATCGTGTTCCCACAGCTCGCGGCTGGTGTGGTCCGATGTATTGATTGAAATCGATTTACTCTGCTATATAAATAGTCTAAAGCATGTCCGTTTTGTTATTATTTTTATTAAAATCCATACCAAATAATAATAAAAATAATAATTACTGTCGATCGAAGAGAAAAACGTTCTGTTGACATCGCGAGTTTAATTTATTAGATGTTAACAATTATGTGAGGCTTTTTCGATGTAATTTTAAAGTATCTTATAGGTACTAAAGAAAAAATGTAAACGAACATTTTGCTGGAGAAAAAATAACACAGGTGTTTCTTAATCTTCCGGTGCCGTCCTAATAAAATACAAACATCGTTATAAAATGCGATTAAAAAAACGAATAGACCATAATAGCAGATCGTTTATTTTTTTCGACGGTCGCTTAATAGTATCAAAATGACAAAATATATTATTATGATGTTAACGAAATGCAAATGGGATTACACAGTAGGGTACGTGTAATATGTATTTGACACGCCTCATAAATATATAGAGACGACGGAAAAAAAAAAGAAACAACGTTTATAATAAACATTTCAATTCAACATTATTGTTTCGAATATTTCGAGCAGTTTGGAGGTAATAAACCAAGATGACGTTGATATGGACAATGGTCGATGATTATATAAACGAACGAAAGAATATTGTCACGAAGAAATACGCTTACGATGTATATATGATTATCTTAATTAAACGTATCGACTTGGATCGTTTTTTTTTCGAGTGAGACTTGTTGCTTCACTTAGAGCATTTTGATAAGTAAACTATAATATTCAAACAATAATTAATATTACGAAATACACAATATTATTATGTCCTATATTAGGAATCATGTTCATCTAATCTAACACTTATGATATAGTCAACAACTATTATTTGCGTATAGCTGTATGATTAATGAAACAGCTCAAAACATTCAATTTCTCGGTGTTGCTGTATAATTGATCCATACTTAATTTTAAAATTTCATGACCACGATATCATATTATTATGTATTTCCACTTTATATGGTTATACAATTGCCCGTTTACTAGCTCTTCTCAAATTTAGAACACTTGACAGTTTACTGAAGTACAATATGTGCTGAATGGCACCAGCCCACAGTTGGTGTATACTACTCCTACGTGGAGAGGATATACGTACCTACACGAGTCGCATTTATCACTACTCAAAACAACTATATTAATTATACTTTAGAGGTGTAATATTTTATAACCTTATGAGAAAAATCGTTTCGTAATAAAGCGTTGTATAGTTGTTTATACTTGTATGACTAGTAAGCGCATATCGTCTACAAATGTTATTATGCTTGATAAATTTGACTAACTATGTTTCGTATAGACTTAAAACCAGTTTCGTTTAATCATTACTGTCATTACAAGAAATCTAAAACTGTGAAATGAAATTATGAATTTGGTAGAAAAGAAGTATAGTCGTACGTCTAATTGTACCTACATCTGTTAATGGGATTTAACATATTGTATGTTAATAACAATGATATATTTTATAATATTATTATACAAAAACAATGAACTTACTGTTGAAAATAATTCTTCTTCAAAAAGTAAATATTTCACGTTATAAAAAAAAAAAATAAAGGTTATATTATTCAAAGAAATGTATGTTTGATTTTATTAGAATAAAATAGGTACACCACCAGCCTGTTGCGTTTATACTGGAAACGATCCTATTATATTAGTGATATATACTTGTAGATATAAATTTTCAATTTTGTTATCATTAAAATATGAATTTTGTAAGAAGTGTGAAAGATGTACCTATATGCTACTGAAAATAATTATTGTCATTGCTGGAGTGCAGGAATTAAATCCGTGGAAAGGCATACGATTATATTTTATAATTTGTAATTTGTTTTTTTAACAAAATAAGTTAGGTTAGAGTTAAATATTATACAGTTCCACACTCAAAGTATATATGTAGGTATAATATTACGTTTTAAAGTGCATGATAAATAATATATAATGTAACTCGTTGCAAAGATGAATTTTATTATAATGCATATAGTATAATACCTATATCGTTACGACTACCTACCATAATGCATATTATGTACCTAAATTATGTTTACGTATAGGTTTTTTTACGCAGATAAATGTACCGATTACCTCTACTCGATGAAATTAACGTACGATTTATTATGTTATGTATACTGTATAGGATCAAGTTCGTTAGTAATTATAATAAAATTAAACGTGTATATATTGTATTTGTATGCACACTGATTCTCATCCATCATATGATCACCGGGCAACGACTAAGGGGAAAAAAAAAACATATAATTGGCTTATACTTTAATTGTATATAGTTAAAAACGTTTAATAATTAAATATAATGTGTCAAAGTTCCTTTTATTTCCTATGTACAATACTGGCCACATGTATATGCACGATAAAAGAATCACCCTGTACATATTATAATATTATTATTATCTGGTACGACAGACACACACATACACACACTGGTTTTTATTTTTTCCATCGGTCTTCTCAGTAATAATAATAATATTATCGGAGGCTCTCGGGCTGTGCGCTGCAGAGCACCCCGTTCAATTAGCACGGCACCCGTTCCATAAATATTGATGAGGTTAATTATTTAGTGACGTCCACGGGTTGGTCTCTCTCTCGTCCGTACACTCCACGCACGCCACTGATATACGCCTGTACAATATTATACGTGTGAATGCAGGTGAATGGATGAGCAGACCACCGTCTCTACATAATATGTATACCTACCTACCGTAAAACGGAATACCTACGTGTATAATAATAATAATATATAAACATAATAGTGTTGTGCGTGTGTTCATTCCGTTATATATATATTGGTCTTCATTAGTGTATATAATAGTGTATGAACCTATCGCTGCGGTAGTATAATAATAATAATATGAGAATATATTATTGTTATAATGTAAGACCACTCGGCCGTCCCGTCCGTACTTACAGACCGACGACGACGACGACGATGACACGACGCTAATGCTGGAGCAGCAGCTCGCGTATACACATAGTGTATGTGTGTTACATTCGTGATATAACACAATAATATTATTATAATACACATAATATAGAGTAGGAATATAATATAGTATAAATTACAATATATATGTATACTGCTGTAGTGTTGTGTATATAGGTAAACCTACACATGCGGCCCACGTAATCTTATGACGTGGTTGATGTCCGTTATCGACACGAATTACGACTGAAAAGTTTTCACGATTGTACAGCACTACAACCATATAAAAGGACGCAGGTTCGTTGCGTATATAGAACGATGATCGTCGTCGTCGCCGCCGTCATATAAATACGGCACACGAGGCGGTCCTCGGAGATCACCATCGTCACGACGTTTGCAACGGAAAAGATATTATTATTATTCCGACGTGTATGCCCGTGTCCTCTATGCATAATATGTATATTAAATGTTAGGTATATCTATTAAAAACGTCACCGGCTGCAGTGAGTACCGCAGACCATCGCAACTGCATATTGCGTTAAACGTGTATTAATAGCCACTCACTTTTGACTAATTTATTCGTGTGCGCAGTCGACACACACGACTGTATTAGTTTCACTAGGAAATGTCCGGCGAAGGCGCACGGTGACCACGGGGATTCTTGTTATGCTGCGTACGGCCGTATGTAGGTATAATATTAATATTGTTATCATTACTATCATTATCATAATCATTATTGTTATTATGAAGCAATACGTATAGCCACCGAGTTCTTCAGTTTTTTCGCCCACATATTATGCGTGACATAATATATATATAGATACTTCTCTATAACGGCCGTACCTATATATGTGTGTATCCGGAGGTAGGTCCTATGCATTTGCTTGTATCACACCAAATGTTGTTTATTATTGGTACGACGTTCAGGTTTAATATATTATATTATTATTACTATCATTGTCACAGTGATAATAAATATTACATAATATATAGTTCACTTTGTTTGAATTGATTTCGTTTAAAATTTTAGCCATACAAAAGTTAAATTTTTTTTGCCTTCGAATTTAGTTAACCATTGTCGACATATTTTATTTATTCGATTTTGTTGTGTGTTTATGATTGTCTGAATTTAGAATATGTTTCTTGTTTCTGAATAGTATTAAAATACTAATAAACGTATACAAACAGCGGGAAAGTGAATAGAATTGGGTTGTAGAACGTTTATGAAAAAATTCTTTTCCATCATTTGTAATGTACCTACATTATACGTGAATCTACGTTGTATCGTTACCAGCTACAGTTTTTATGATAAAATTATCATAATAAATCCTATTTTCAATATTTGTGTAACTACATGAAATATTGAAAATACTGACAGAAAAAAAGGTGATGAGTAATTAATAATGACGCGTAATTTATTATTGTTCAATTTTAAGTTGTTAATAGGTACGACGGCTAGACACGATTCATAATTATCTCATTTGGTAAACAACAGGTGTTTAATCATGTTTTTCTTCAAATTATGATTTTTGGAATTTTGTTGTATATAATATATTATGTTCAATATATTCATGCTCATTTTATAATACTAAATTGTATTCATACCAATTAAAAAGTGCCAATACAAACTTTTATTTTCGTTACTATAATACTGAAGTATATTATATACTTTCATACTGTAAATCAATTGTTTTTCAATAATTTTAATGTAAAAGTTATTTATTAAAAATGTAAAATAATTTAAATTGAAATTAGAATAGTTTTTGAATTATTGAAAAGCTATTAAAATTATTTTACGTAAAGTATAATACAAAATACAAAGTACAGCTGTACGATTTAGTTTACTACTTATTTAGATTATTTATTACAAACTATAAAATGATAATATATTAATATTAATCATACTACCTAGTGCCTACTACTATGTTCAAATCGGTAATCACAATAGATTTCAAAAATAATATTGTAAACCTTTTATCCCAGGCTATATAATTATTGTTTATTCAAAAAGTAAAATAAATCTGAAGTTACTCGATCTAATTTTGATTGAGATGTCTTAACATTTTCAAATAAATTATATGCTTAGCAATTAATTGAAAAAAGAGGCAGTTTTCTTTAGATAAAAAGTTTTTATCATTACAGTAAGTGTGACATGATCAGATAAAAAAAAATTATAATTTAAAAATATGGATATTATTAATTAGGTTAGGTATCAATTTAACTTTTTAAAATATAAAAATTTTGAATAAATGCTTAATTAAAGTAAAAATGAGGGAGAAAATGTTAGGTAAAACAAGAATAATACGAAAAATATGGTGCACACGTACTTGTACAAGTATTATATTTTATAAGTCATATTATTATTTTTTTTTTTTAGGTAAGTGCGTAATATATGGGTTCACCTGTAAAACGTGGAAACAATTGCAGTATGTTTGACGAATATATAAAATAAAATAATAATGTACGTTCCTTATGGCTTATTGTATCGGCGATTACCTCGGCTATGCATATTTTAAATGGTATACACGTTTGCACGATTTCCCGCGTTTTTACATTCAAATATGGTAAGCCTTTGTGTAATATTTGCTGTTCTTCTTTCTCGAAAACGAATATTTTGAAATCTGATAGAATTTTTCCATATTATAATTTAATATAATAATATTATTATGTATAATATAATGCGTGCATTTGTAAATAAAATACTATGAATCGATACGGTTCGATGGCGGTCGTTGTCGTGTGACGATATTGTTGTTTAAATTCTTCCGCGGTATCTGAACTACTTACCTATTGTCACGCAAATAAATCGCAATCGTTCGAGGAGAAGAAAATAAATAACCATAAGCTCGTATGTATATATATGATTTTATAAAAATATATCATTGTTTTAAAATCATAACAATATAATATACAAGATTAGTTTTTTGTATGCAATAATTACTACCTAATAATATTCAAAGTAGGTATTATTTGTATAAATTAAGTTTAGATTTCGAATTATTATAGTGACGGCAATACTTTTTATTAATTAAAAATGAATAATTATTATACACAATACACAGATAAAGAATAATAAGTAATTTTGATGTAATTCATAAATTACGAGAATTTATGAGCTAGGGAGGGCACTTAGTTTAGAGCCACTCGACTGATTGTGACATCAATCCGCAATGATTTAGATTTAATATAAAACAATCCGGAGAAAAGTTGTAGTTTTAATAATTCAGAGTAATTAATGTAAAAATAAAATGTAACTATTACGATAATTTTTAAGCTTTTAAACATATTTTTCACTGTATGATTTCTATATATTTACTTTAGAGTTTTTTACTTTTTTGTATTTAGTGGCTTAAATACTTTATTATTCCCGTAGTATATACAAAATGTTAGTAATTATCTCATAATAATTAAGCTTGTAGGGGGACGAGGTGGCTGAGCGGTCTAAGGCGTCGGTTGCGGCGCTGCCGTCGCCGCTTCGATTCTCGGTCACTGGACGGCATTTTTCTTCGGGCAAGTCACGGTGTCCGGAGAACAAGTGCCGCTATCCCCCACTCCGGGGCATGGCAGAAACCTACGGGTGCTCCACTAGAAATTCTGCCACAACACACACACGTGTACCAAAACCAAAAACCAAACCAACTGTTCCACCCCCGCTGTTCCACCCAAAAAACAGGCTAATGACCTTAGTTGTCGAAGCCTTCAACCCCCCCCCCCCAATAAAAAAAAAAAAAAAAATTAAGCTTGTATTGTTAATTGTTTATATTATAAATTATTTAATTAAATACTATTAAAAGAAAATTAGATAAATAGGATTATTATATTATTATAATAATCTGTTTACCATGTCGAATAAAATTACATTTTTGAAAACTCACTAGTTCAAAGTATGTATGGCATAACAAAGTGTAAGGTTCCAGTACCAATAGGTTTTAATAAATTACTAAATGTTATTCAAATAAGTGTATTTGTTTTGTTGAGTCAACAATAAATAATTATCTTTTGCTAAGTCGGAAAACATAGTCTCTAGACATCGGTGTAGCTAAATTGCCTATACACACAGCCGTGTCAACGTAACTGTATTAGCACTTCTGAAAGTCTGAACCATAATAATCGTGGTGTCATAGTAATTATGAGATAAAATTTGAGTTGAGCTTAAGTAATAAAAATAGATATTAATTAGATAAAGATAATATTGTTAAAATGTATCTAGATATAGATAAATGAAATAATATAATATAAATCATTTTTTGATTAATACAAAAAAAAGTATTAATCTTATAGTTCGAGTAAAATTACACTCGTCAGTACAACTATTATTTCTTATTAATTAAAATTATAAAAAGATAAGTAATCCTGCTTTCTTTTACAACAGAAAAAAAAAGTTAATTATTTCAAGTCTATAACACTAACACTGCAATCTATTAAACTATATTCATAAGCTACACACATGTCGTAATACAGGTACCTATTGTAAAAGTGTTATTAACTATTGTAGTAAACTGTAATTGTTATTTTTATTTTTAATAGTTTTATCTAAGAACTCTGTACTCACAACTGTTGATTTAGATTACTGCTGACATTGATTTAATGAATAATAATTTTGCAATATATACAAAGTACCATTATACTACATTATGCTAAACTTAAGAAAAAAATGAAAAAAAATGCATTGTTAGAATGTTAAATGTATTGAAAACAAAGAGTTTAAGTAATTATAATATTGAAAAATAGTTATTAGAAATTATCAACTCTGTGCAGTTTTATTTTTTTATTTAATGAAATGAGGGAATATATTATTTCCCACTGTGGAAAAACCATTAAACTCCATGTGGTAATTTGTAATACATTTTTCTTATATAATTTCTTTAATTTTTAGTTTAGCAGGAATTCAGCATACTACTGAACCATCGTTCAGTATGTAGCAGTACAGTGGCATGTACACATTTGAGTAAATAGTTTAAGTGAGTATAATAGTAAAAAAAAATTACTGTTATCATAACAAAAAAAATATGAACATTTAAGTACAAACCTAACACAATTATTCAGTTAGACTTGTACGTAGACGAGTATGAATGACACTCGGAAATCTATTGTTTCCAACTTTATTGGGATTTCGTAGTACACAAACGACTTGAGTCACTGTCTGTAGGAGACCTGAAATTGTTAACGGATTATAATATTTTTTGCTTTTAAAAGAATTATTAATCATAACAAATATGATAGGTATATCATGAAAAAGCTTTAAAATAAAAATATGAATAATGTCTTATTTGTGAATTTAACGATTCTTAGATTTCAATATTAAAGTTTTTATACTATTATTTTACACGGCCAGAAAAAATATTACAAATACAGCAATGTACGTAAAAAACTTAACGTGGTCGTGAAAGTTGGTCTTGACACAGGATGAGTTTCACGTAGATTACTGCGCTGTGATTAGTCGAATTAATTGAAGAGAAATCACCATAAAAAATTGATCGATTATAAAAATGTTCTATCAATTAAATATACATTATTTGTAAACGATTATTTTACGAAGGACAATTATATATTATTATTGTGAGTATTAAAATATAGTTGCATATTCTACATTATATATATTACCGATATGGTATTTATAAATTATTTTTCAATACATTTCTTAGTGCTTATATTTAACAATCTGTGGTCCATATTTCGAAAATGAATATAATATATATTATTGTTATCGATACAAATGAGAAGATATATCGTAAAATTGTATTTTCAATTATTCTGGTATTGGATATAATTATTAGATTCCAGTGAAACCACGCTATATTAAAAGTATGCTTAAACATTTTCTACAAAAAGTATTTATCCAACCACCTGCCTGGTTTACCGGGAACTATTAATATTATGAATTTTTTTATTTCACTTATCTAAACATTAAACCAAATAATATATTTGCTAACATTGATTTTTACGTTAGTAAACTCCAGGGTACAAGTTATATTAAACTAATTTTATTTAAAAAATTTAAATTTTCATAATCATAAAATATAACGGGACGGCCAAACATAATGAAAAAAAAATAAGCTTTCCATTAATTTTCTATGACTAAATTTGAATCATTTGAAATTTAAAAATACGTACTTTGAGTGAATCGTAATAGGTACACGATGCTTATGCCTACGCACAACACATGTAATGGGCATACTAAGCATACGCTCGTACATAATATACTTGTAAACGCGCAAGCACAAACACAATCAACGTATGGTTGTCGTCGTCATTATTAGCCGTATCCACAGTGACTTATACACACACAGACACACAGACACACACACTGACACACAGACAGACACACACACACACACACAGACACACACACACACACTCACACACATTTTTAATACCATAATATGTTATATGTACAAATATATACAATAGTAGACAGTAGTTATCCTTTACGCGCGTTTCGTACGACGTCGTAGTTTTCCACTATTCACGCGTACTTATGTGAGATCCGCCGACAATGCGAACGGTAATAAAAAATAACGTTCTCGATACCAGCTACTACATATTACTATTATTATTATTATTATTATTATAGGTATTTGTATCTGCCCAGCTATATATAGTATAGTCGAGTGTCTTTCGTTTACGCCGAGTGTTTATTGTATATTATTATTAATACTTCGTGTGCTGAACGCGGTGACCATATTACACGGTGATATTATATTATTATTGTTCTAAGTGTAGCCGTTAAGCACGGGCAGGTTTTCTCGGGCCAATTATCTAGCGGCTCTTATAATAATAATAATAATCATAATTCAAATGATATGATATTATATATTGTATAAATAGGTTCTGGCGCGCGTTCACACGTGACAACCACCGAAGCAGTCATCTCCGTTTAAGGACAGCTCCTCAACAGGTAATCTTACGCGTATCATTGTAGGCACCATATTATATTATGTTCACAGATATAATATAAGTCACATACACATGTCCGCTACAGTGCTACTATACACACATCGAACCTAACCTAACTTTGAACTAATTGATCCCTTTGCTTTGCCGAGATCGAAAAGTCCTTCCGGCAATAACCTCGAATATCTGCCCCGCGATAAGTGTAATTTTCAGAATTTTAGTGTATAAACTAACCTAACTCGCAAAAATACTTGTACAAACAATAACATAACGCAGTTTGATTTTCGATCAACTGTTTATATTTATTTTCCATAAATCATATTTTTCTCGATTACATAGTTCACTTTCCTAATACAATAAAATATAGTAGGTATTATGTTGTCTAACAAAAACCATAACCGTGGCTTGGCGTGGCACGGTGGCTTCTATCAGTCACACAACGTGATATGAGAGTAAGTACTGGGTGACCACCCGGGTCAAAAACCTCGTCACACATACACGTGTTGCTAACTAACCGTTTCAACCATTTCAACCTTACTAACCGCAATCCCTACAATAGTGAATGACCATAGTTGCCGGGCTCAAGATAAAAAAAAAACCAAATCATTAACTTTAAATTTGTTATACCGATTTAATTTCGATTAACGAAATAATTTTCTCGATACATATAGTATTAAATTGCGTATGGCCATAATAGGTGAATCATGATTAAAATATAATATTGTACTATGTTGCAAGACTTGGGAAAAAAATCACGCATAAAATCAAACGTAGGTAAATAGCAATATTTAATCTTAAATATATTGTGTATAAAATATAAATCGAACGATTGCCTTATGAATATTGTTGTTGAAATTAAATTAAGAAAGAAAGAAAACAAGTCTAATTTCATGAGACATGTTATCGTTATGAATTATACATAATAAGTACATAATTATTGTGTACTTTGCTCATATCAATTATGCATATCGACCTTATCGCATACCTATTACGTGTTGATGACTATTATACAATGTATATACCGATGTAGCTGTAGGTGGATAACCTACAAAATATAGTCTTATACAGATAGGCTTATTAAAACATAAACCATATTATTATCTACTAATGATATTTACGTTTGAAGCAATAATCAAAGTATATTTTTATGATGGAAACTTATGTAATAGTTAAGTAAATGAATATAGTATAATTATAATAAGTGTGTACAAATAAATAAATACTGTGCAACGTAGATAATATAATTTATAATATGGGGTAAATGTAATTTGGGATTTAAAGTCACGTGTAGGTAAATTCGAATTGAAGATTACCGTGCAAAAATATTATGGTGATTAAAAAAAGCTACCATAAATAATGATGATCACATCAAATAAGTTTTGCTTTAGGTTGGGTTATTAAATACATTTTTAAACCCTAAGGTTGTGTGTTATAAATTACTTTTAAAAATGTAGAAAACATTTTGTAGTTAAACCGTATTCCGACGCTTTAAAAATTACACATCGATAGAAATAAGTTTAAATATATACGTAACGTATATATGTAGGTGATTGATAATTTAGTTTCAAATATAAAAAAAAATAATTTTCATGAACTAATTAATTTCAATCATAAATAAAGATTAACAATATATTATTATTTTGATATGTGCCAATCGAAATACAGTAGGTATCTAATACTTTACTATATTTCATAATTATGTTATATTACCTACGTCCTATACTTGTTATTGCTTTTTTATTTCATGTTGAAATATTATGATTATAGCATAACTATGTAATGAAAGGTTTCGTCACTTTGTGACTTGTGTAATCTCAAATTTGTTATAGTGTTGTTCGGTATTTGATCAATTCATAATAAAGAATTAATGTTTGTGACATATTTGCAAACAACATTTGGACTAATTCCGAGTACTACAAATAAATACTTTAGTTTAGTATACCTATTTGATTGTTGTTCTTATATAAATGTGTAAATATTAGATTTGTTTTATAAATAATGAATTATTGGTGGATAATAATATATTTATGTTTCGTAATAGTTATCAAATAGTGATTTAGAAAATACTTTCAAAAATAATTACGTGTTTGAATAAAACATCAAAGACTGCATTACAAGTCACACAATAAATATCCGGTTCGAAACCAAATATAATATTGCGCATTCGTGTATAATATGAATTATGAACTGCTTGAAAATATACTGCCGTGTAAACAGCTTTGTCGGTCAAAAAAACTTGCCGTATTCGCCGCTGATTAAAGTTTATAAATATTACACCTATTATTGATAGTAACATAGTAAAAACATAAAGTATGTTAGTTTAATTAATAGTAAAAAAAAACATCTCAAGTTTAAAATGTAGTTTACATATTCAATATACGTTCATTAGATTTTTAAATAGGTAGGTACTGTAAAGTAAGATGATTGACGTAAAAATATAAAATACAACTTGAATGAAAAAATTAAAAACTAGTTAGTGAAATTCAACTAACTCCATGATCATAAATTATGTATATTCACATTAAAGTTAATTGTCGATGATTAGTTTGGTTCAATTTTATTTTGTATGTGCAAAATATGTTTAAAATTATTATTATGTATTATATTAATTTATATAGCGGATATTAATAACAAATCAAAATGTAAATTTACCTATTGAAATATATGTTTTTTAAATTATAGGTATATGTCTAATATATAATTATCGGTTAATCATAGAGTTATTTTGCTCAACACTATACAGTATACTGCATATTATAGTATTCAGTGGTGCAAAGGTATAGTAATAAATAATAAATAATTTCCCACAGATCTCTTCAAATAAAAACTTTAGAATTATTCACAACAGCAAGGAATGAGGTAAGGAGTAATATTGTATTTTACAACGCCCACTCGTAATTATTATATGACCCTACGTCCCTATACTTATAGTTATACTTACATTTATTACTGTTATATTTTTTCTACTGTATCACAGATTAAATAAAACCAGAAAGTACCTTTATCCCGAAAATGTAGACATATGTTTCAGGACCTTGTATCACCAGCACATACAAATATAAAACTATTATACCCTTTTAGAAATATATTTGTTTTATTTAGTTTATCTGCACTAATGCAATATTGATACCGATAATTCATAATGTTTTGATTTGTTGTGAAATGCGTAGTTAATCAATCACATATAAAAAATCATTTTTTTTTTGAAAGTACATAGTTTCAACTTTTTAAAAGTTATCTTTACATATTATATCTTATAGCAGAGGTTCCCAAATTGAGTATTATAGGTACGATTAATTTTCTAAAAAATTTACGTTTTCATCATTAATTTTAGGTATAATTTAAGATGATCATAGTTATTATTAGTTTATTCCTTCTTACTACATAGGTACCTACAATGAGTATACAAAGCATATAACATACACAAATCATACACAAATTATTATTATGTAGGTACTTACTGCTTCATAATGCATATTATATTAAAATACATAAATATTATTATTTTGTATTACAAATTTTGATATTTTATTCGTTAAAACCTAGCAATGAATCTAATGGTCTGAAAAATAAACTTGAATATTCAACATATTTCTATCCCCAAAGTCCAAACATAGAATGTGTATTATCATGTCGGATGTTAGATGATGAAGTGTTCGATGTGCACCTTGGACTGACAAGAAAAAAATTAAATCTCCAATCCATCGTGTAACGGCGCGGGAGAGATTTTTAATTGCGATCTATAGTGCCGCTGCAGTGTGTAACAATAATAATAATAATAATAATAATAATAATAATAATAATAATAATAATAATAATGATAATAATAATAATAATAAAATATAATATTGCAGGTATACCTGTATCGGCGCCGTATCGTTGGACTGGACCTCGGGCGTGGCGAGCATTCAATTATCGGCTATGTCGTCCGTCTCCCGCATCGGGTAATTATAAGCTTATTAATCTCTGTAAATAATAATAATAATAATAATAATAGTAATAATAATAATAACGATATTATAAATACCGTCTCATTTGTGGATAGATTACACAACGCCGTTCGTCGGATACAGGAGTAGCCATCAGCCAGGAGCAGCAGGAGCCGGGCAATATCGAGGCGGTGGCTATCGAATCCGTCGTGATGTTTAAATAACCTTTCCTTGTGCGTTATACAATATAATAATATAAGCGACTCGATATAATCTTATAACGCAAGTACGTGTGTGTATATAATATAATAATATTTTAAACAGGTACGCGCTTGTAATTAATTTCCTCTGATGAGCTATATCCTTGTCTCTCTCTCACCACTCCGGTCGTGCCGGCTATAGATTATAATATTTATACTTACTTTAGGTACTACTACACCAATATCTATACTATATTATTTTTTTTTAACGATCGTGCTGCTCATGTCCATATCATAAAATATAATAATAATATAATTATTATATTGACGAGGAGTTGGCTATATATATTTATTTTACCTATAAATACGTACGAGGTGGGATGAAAAAAATAAAATCGAAAATACCGTTGCCGAATTTATTACAGTGTATTATATATATATATAACGTACACCTGTCTCGATGGTATATTATATACATTCGTCGTATATATTATCTATATACGTACCCGGGCTTGACGTCCCCGGGTTAGTCGGTAGCGGTATAGTCGTACAGCAGTGGCGGCGGCGGACGGGGAGGTCCTCTTTATTTTATTTTTTTATTTTTTTATTGTAAATTTATTATAACGTATTCTTTTTGTTCGCCGAGTCCACCGGATCAAAACGGCATTATTCGGTCCGGCTACAAATCATATACGTCCCAAATCTCTCGGATTTTCGTGTAAAAAAGCTAAAAAAAAAAACACAAACAAACAAAAAATACGAGCAAAAAACCCTGCGTGGACGTGTATGGCGCGTATTACGTATTCACCCCGTGCTAGTTTTTATACATTATACAGACGTCATACATATATATATATATCTATGTTACCCAGAGCCCGTGAATTCGTTATCGTGAATCCTATTATATAGGTACCTACCTACCTATACTACGCTCGGAATATCAAAATAATGCGTTAAATCATTGGTCATGGACCCAGTCTATATTATACACGTCTTGTCCGTCACTCATCACCTTCGCGGTGTCAGGAATTTGTATTTTTTTCTACTGGCAGCGGCGTAAATACAATATTGTAGTAATATGATTGTAATTATTGGGGGAAAACAATAATGTTTCTCATCAGTCATCACTCTTCGAGTGTTGTAAGGATAATATTATATAGGTAATGATTTGAGCTGGCGAGGGAGACTAAAACCATACGAAAAGTATAAAAAAACCATGGAATACTGTTATAACAGAAAATATACGATAATTTTATAATATTATAGGTAATTATAGAAATAAGTATTAACTGATATATGAAGGATAATAGATATATACTATATAATATTTGTTTTGTCTTCTGACGGGTAAGTGTAAACCTACAACTACTGGTTGGAAAATAAATAATAATAAATTCTGTATAGTAGGTATAGTATGATATTTTAATACAAACATGCAAATTGTTTCTAAATTACCAAATAATTTGCTATTAAACTTCATAGTAAAATATATATAATTTTCTTGTAAAATTAGAGAAAAAATAAAGATTACCATAATGCCACCTTTTATTATTATTATTTTTTTATTAATGCTTCAACGATTAGGTCATTACCCTTGCTTTAATATTAACTATAACAATAATTATACGATTAACTATGTAACGGTGTTACAATATGAGGTTTAGGTACGCGTGGACATACGAGTACATTATTTGTTTGTTTACTTGGTATTTTATCTTATTTTGGTATCGATACGGACGGTCTTGAAAAGGTTGCGAATAGTGTCTGTGCAATGTTTTCCAAGACGTGATTCTGCCGTTTTATTGGATAGTTGAGGATGTTCATCGTGTTGGCGAATAGTGAGAAATGTATGAGTATATGTGTTTTATCGTGAGGGATTCGTCATATTGATTACAGTAGGTTCCTTTTTTGTTGCAATTGTGTTTACAGTAAGTGTATACGTGAAATTGGTGTGTCCAATTTTTGTTATTATCGCTATAATGTCTGAACAACGAGAATGATTTAGCCGCAGCCAATAATGGGTATGCCATTTATTTATTTCATCTCTATTTCTTTGAGTTGATTAGTATTGTTGGTAACATAATTAAAATATTATTATTTATTGCTAATACTATAAATTATCATATATTTTATACTTTTACTGTTAATTATAAAAATAATAATCGATATATTTCACTAATATTTGGAAAATATTTTAAAAATTTTAAACACTAATAGTGAGGAATGTGCGTTATAGTATAACGTCTAGACGAACGATAATTATTTTCATAAGCATGTTATGATATTGTACAGCTCGACTACAAACATGGTCTGCTATATAGGCGTCTATTATGGTTACCTATTAAACGGTGATTGGGAAATAATTATTTGTCTAGAGCAATAAATGAACATTTACCTTATAAAATAGGTTATTAAAGCTTCGTCGAAATAATACATTTAAGTATGCGCGTCAAAGAATAATGAAGGCTACACAAATCGGTAAATTATATAATCGTACAACGCGATAACTAGAGATATAAAAAGTGATTTTTCGAAAAGCCATTACACGGTAGAACCTAAAATCTGAACCTTTTAATTTTCAGGTCACTCGGTGCAAAATTTCGTTACGGACGTATCGCTCTCTAAATCTCTTCGTGTATACATATATTATATATATATATATATATATACATATAGTATTGTAAATAATTTATTTAATTTATATAAAGGACACGCGCTCGCAGCAGACGCTCATAAAATCGTATAAAATATATTCGGCCGGGGCGATTATCGTCGTCACATAATATCGCACACGCCGCTTACACACATATTATTATTATTATTATTCGTACAATAAAGTGTACGGACTATTATTAATACGCCACCGCCCGACGAGACGATGTTTAGCGGAGGCGCTCGACGGGCCACAATTTATATAATAACATAATATAGTATGTATATATATTACCACCAGGGACGTGTATGAATATGCGAGTGATTGATCGGGAAGCCACGTGCTCCACCCCCGGCGGCATTGTCCCCGCCGACCGTTTATATTATAAGTCAGCCTGCGACGGGATTATAATACATATGATGATGATGATAATAATAATAATAATAATAGTAATGAACGCGTTTAATACAATTTACGTATGTATTTTTATAATATTATATTATATTATGACGACAAACAGATTTGTGTCAGATATATTTTGTTTTTCAGTCGACACTGCTGCCGCCGTCGTTGTCATCGTCACACGTGCCTCGATCGCCGTGTTTGTTTTATTTTGTTTTGTTATAGTATTATTTTTTTTCGAAAAAAAAATCCGTTAAACCGCCAGCGCCGCACGTGACGGCGATCGAAACATTTTGGAGACGTGTATCACAGTTTACGACCTAGGGACATGGTTTATTTGAAATTCAAATATTTTCGCATAATGCGTATTACTATACACGTATGTCATTTTTCCGCTGGTACTAAATGGAACTGAGATCTTATGTATTTTAGTTCAAAGACTATATACAAGTATATTAAGTCTTATTATTACTTTTATAAATATGTACATAAAAAGTTAATAAACAATATAGTTAGAGAACATCCGTACACAGTACTCACGCCACACTATATACTATTATTCATACAATTATGTTATTCTCCAAAAATATCGTTCCGTAGTATATTGTTCTTATAATAATATGTTATACTATATTAGCGGAAAAAATGTATTTTAATCAAAGATGCGAGCGGGAGTTTAACCGTTTTTATTTTTATTACAGTAATTATTACTCGTTTATTACTTTAAAGAAAAAAAATCGTGTTTTCCAAGCCCCTTTTTCTCGATTTTTTTTCTGCCGGACACGTGTAATGAAATTGGTGGGCGTGTTAAATGTTATATCCTTTACAACGTATATTAGTATCACGGCTTATGATATTATTAATAATTGTTATGTAAATTTATGGGCGGGTCCCGATACACATATAGGTACCTATTTCTATCCCGAGATGAATTGTTATATATATATATTTATTATAATACGTTTGCGTGCATTTGATAATTTGTCGATAGTTCCATGTACGTATGTCGTATATATATAAACCTTAATGCACACACACACACACATGTATATGTATTAAACGAGTATAAGCGTATTAAAAACAAATACAAGTTCACACAATGCGCGTCTATATTATGATGTGTACAACACGTTTGATGATGGATGATGATTAAAAATAACAGCACAAATGTATAGGGTGCACTGGTGCAGTATTTAGGTAGGTACTCATATTATTCGAAGATTATATTTTTTATTGTAAATCATAGAAACTGAGAAATTAAAAATTATTGTTTTTTTCAATTTTAAAAGAAAAAAATCAAACATACCTACCGATTGATGGCAAATAGTAAAATATGTCAATAAGAATATATTATTTAATCCGTCAAGCGTCTATAATAATAATAAAAAAATACTATTTAAAAATTCTACTACGTATTTCCTAAACTATATTTTCCGTTTCACGAAAAGAAACTATAATCGCCCTGTATATTTGGATACAAATATTATATACATATTTCCATAGCACGCCATATTGTATATTATACGTATCCTCGCTCGTCAGTCAAAACCGTTTAAGAAAATTGAAATGTGCGTGTGTGTGAGTGTTAATAATATTATGATGATATTATGTTAATGCCACGGTGATTAAATCGTAGGTATATCGTATATAGTGTCTATATATAATAACATATTATAATGATATACCTACGTGTATGCTGAAGTATGCCGGAGTGTGTACTACTATAGGAAATGTTCGACCAGACACGCGTATATTTACTCTGCATAAACATATATAATATATATATATTATATTTATATACAATCTACATAATACATATACATATATATATCTGTATATGCCACGAGTGAAACGAGCTGATGTTATATTATGTACAAGAGTGTGTGATTACTTTCAGCTACGGTTTGAATTGGAAGCAGTTAAGGTTGACGTACATCAAAGCTCATATATTATATACAATGTACTATAACATTATTAACATTATATCACGCGAGTTCCTGACGACTGCTCGCTAGTTCGTTGACGACTCTATTATATTACACAAACCTTATAAGGGATAAGGTGAATTTGTTGTTCTTTGATTTTTTTTTTTTTAGAGAAGATAGTTTTGCTCCGGTATTTTGCAGCGCACTTCCCGTCCAACCACTATTCCAGCACACTGGATTTATTTTAACGAGTAGAGGTCGACCGGCCATGATAACGATATTTAGAAGTGGCTATACGTCACAGCTATATCCGGTTTTCATCGCATTTTAAATATTTTGAAAACAACATCTGATCTTTATTAGACGATATTGTTATAAAAAATGTGAAATAATGGTCGTATTATATAGGGCTGAAAGTAACAAAATAGAATAATTAAAATCGGTACCGTACACTCAAAAAAAGTAACGCGTCCATCGATCAAAACATCATGCTTATAAATTGCATAGGTATACGCTTTTAATTAAACATCGTACCAACAGGAAATATAATTTATTTACTAAGCCAAAAATAATAATCATATTAATAAGCTGTTTAATTAATAATAACCAGCTACATGTTGTCGACTTGTTCGGGTGCGCGATTTTGGCACGACTTTTTAATTATAATACACGCGTTATACATTTACGCATATGCTATGTATTATAGGTTCGATCTGTATATCATAAAATATCGAACGGCATCGTCTCCGTCGCATATTCGTCTAAATGGTACGCGTGGTTTCCCCTGCACGATCGCTAACGTTAATTAAAAACGCGGAAAATTCATTAACAAGTATATAGCTCGCTCGCTATATATACAATATATACTCACAACCTTTTATGTATTAGGTATTATTACGCGTGAGGTATAATCTCTATGATAATATTATTTACACGTATATAAATACGTCGTGTAGGTATGCATATTATTTTACTGCAGAACACACTTCCCCGGCCGACTTTGCAGCTGAATATCTTATATCGTTTTCGTTGACGACATATTATTAATTGGGAGGTAGGTATAGTTATGCCTATGCGTTATTATATAATATTAATATATACTGCACACTGCAGCACCGTCAATCGGGAAATATAATGACATAGGCGCCACGTCGTGGACGAGATGTACATAGGTAACATATTCATAATGTTATACATGATATATGATACGCGTAAGTACGGAGACGTTGACGACTCGCCGAAGACTTTGGCGGCGGTGCAGTGGCGACGACGGCTGGTAAGACTAGGCGAGGGAACGGTACGTCATAGTATTATTATTATTATTAGGTACTATAATATATACCTATGTGTTGCGAAGGGGTTATAATAGTATCGTCGTCGGGTATTGACAGCTTAATAACCGAACGATTGATGGTCGGAAGACGAGAAATAATAATTCGGTTATTAAAATGCAAATGCGCGCGTCGTGCACACACGAACACGTTTGAGGACGTGCCCGCCGACATCGGACGCTAAAATAAAAAAAAACGAAAATTATAATAAATAAATAAAACCAAACGGTCCGCATGGTTTGCGTATAATACGAGCGCGTTATATAATAACGTACTTACATGTTATGGTCTGCACATACGTTTGGTACACGCGCGTGGCGGAGGACGCTAGGGCGGAGATGATTGATCGAGTCCTGACGGCGGCGGAAAATGTATACATATTATAATATATTATTGTATACGCACTACGTATCGCGTCCACGTATTACTATTATTATTATTATTATTATTATTATTATTATTGTATCGTATGTTATAAGACTATTATTATTATTATATAAACGACGTTTTAACATTGTATTATACCGCGGTAACTGCGCAGCACAACCCGATCGGATATGGGAGCGGCGGCGAGGAGGCGGTAATTATTATTATCGTGTACAATAAATAATAATAATAATTATATGATATATTACTATAACACATATTATAAGTGAGATTATGAATAATAATAATAATAATAATAAAATGTACGTTCGGCGTCGCTCGTGGCGCGCGGGAAAAACAAACACGGGACGCGTGCGACGACGGCTTTTTATATTCGCGAGCGTACGTTGTACTATATTGTTAGAGTCAGATTTCGGTTTTTAAACGGTCCCTCCTCGCGGACTGTACAATGTATTTGAATGGAAAGAGTGCGGTTCGATCGTAAAAGTTCTCACAGTTTTGACGGGCGTAAGCCACGAATGCAGCAGGACCCTTAATAATAATTATTATATGGGATTCGATCCGTCGAAGGACAAAAAACTAAGGTTTAGGCACTTAATATGAGTAGGTACAACACAAATTGATGGTTTCGGTCGCGGATCTGACCGATATTTATTTCGAATCTTTTAGGACTAGGAAAAAAAACCATAGTAGGTATTATACGCTACTCGATATTTTTACTCTACAAGGAAAATTTTAGAATTATAAATATCTTCTTGTTAAAAAGTAACCATATGACAACGATTACGTCTATATAGCAAAATCGCTTAGGGAAATAAAATATCTGTACCCAGCTCAAAAAAATATTCGTGACATGAATACGTGATATGAATTTATAGCATTTAAATATTACAATGAAATATTATAAATTGTCAACAATTAATTAATGCGTAATTATATGTCTGGTCGTAGAAGTAAAATAACATACTCGTGTTTGTCTTTTTAGTATAATTTGAAATTAATTCAATGACGAATAAATAAGCTAGGAATATCATGTTATACGGACTATTTTAACATAATATATAATATTATGTTGTTAGGCTGGATAAAATGTTTCTTTGTTACTGACCGATTTTTCGTAAGGTTTTCGTTGTCATGGTTAACAGGTTAATTATTAACAAAAAAATATTTGTGAATTATGATTCATAGATATTCCTTGTAGAAAAAAAATATCGAGTAGTATTTATTGTATAAGATTAATATTATAACCTGGGAAAGTGATTTAAGATTCAAAATAACGTCTATTGTGCAGGTACCTCAAAATATGTATTTCGATAAGGTTACTCTTCTATAACGGCAGTGGCTTTTGGTTCGGTTATAAAGTCACTGAATTGTAGTATTGGATGCAACGTCAAATAGTATATTAGTATCAATACTTGAAATAAAAGATTTTCTCACTATAGTATTACACTATTACTCCATCAAAATAAAAATGAAATATAATTATTGCGTCTTACTTTTTTTCTTCTTTAGACATAACTCTTTAAGTATTTTCGACGCCGTCACGAACATTCTCCACTTTTCTCTGTTATGAACTATCGTTCTCCATTTTCGTACTTATATTTTCTTGAGATCTTCTTCAACTGTCTATCCATCTTTTTCTAGGCCGCCCGCGAGGTCTATTACCCTTAAGTTTACATATTAGCACCTCTCTAACCGCCTCTTCCTTGTTCGTCTGCATTACGTTACCAAGCCATTGTAATCGTCGACTACTTATAAAACTACCGACTGGCGTCAGTCTCAACTCTTCTTGTAATTTCCGATAAAATTTCCTTCTCCACGCACCTGTTCAGCTATCGTAGATAGGGCTACAAATTGTTCTCCATATTTTATTTTCAAATGTTCTTATTCTCTTTTCTGAAATGTTAGTAGTCGTCCAGGTTTCGCGCATCCATGTAGGTAAACGTGAGTGCTATCATTGCCGTATACAACCTTGCCTTTGTTTTCTTCGAGAAACATTTTGATTTCAGAAACTTACTAAGTGCAAATGATGCCATTTCAGCTTTTGCTATTCTTATTCCAATCTCTCTTGACCAATAATTTTTAATACTCTGCATGGAACCTAGATACTAGAACTCACTTTTTTAACACTTTCTCAAAAACTACGACTTCATACTTCGTTTTTTTTCGTATTCATTTTTAACTCTATTGTCGATTGCATGTTCCAGGGCTTGGGCTGCTTTTTGGTGTCATTTTACGAGTTTCCGAAAATATTTCGATCGTCTGCAAACCATAGCACCTAAATCTTTTGCTCTCCTATTTATATACTAGTTGATTCGTTCTTCTATTCCCTAATTGCTTTCTCCAACTTTAAATTAAATAACATTGGAGACAGTGTATCACTTTAGCTGTTTCAGACCTATTTTTACTTCGAATGATTCCGACATTGTATTCTCAACTTTTACTTTGGTGTAGATATTTTATCTTTTAACTTTTTAAGGGATAGCATATTATAATGTTATGATTTATAGTTATAAGGTGAAGAAGAAAAGATGCAGCGCATAGGTTCAGATAAACATTGCATTATCATTTCCACACACAATAATATAGTATATATGTTCGACGTTGGACGTTGGGGTATTCCTTATTACGAGTTGGTAGTTAAATAATTCTAACCAAATAAACTAAACAGCATTTTTTTTTATATATAATATATATAAATTACTTATGTCTATATATAAAACATAATATAAAATTTCAACCCTCACAGCGACCGTAATCATCATTATCATCATCATCATTGTCGGCGTCTGCGTCGTTCGTCAAGTCCACGCATCTCATTAGCCAGTAAAATGAAGAAGCTATCCTCTATTAGCACGGGAGTCGTTAAGCCAATTTATTCAAATTATAAAACTTTAATATTGCCACGTTAATAGTCACCCGGACAAAGAAAACGTATTAATCATATTTCCGTGTTTTCTCAGACATTGTCGCCTTAAAACAATAATATATTTCGTGCCTCCGGCGTCGGGAGTCTATATACCTAATAGAGGTACAGTGGTACGCTATATATATATGATATACGTCCATATTTTATTATATATATTAGGTACATAATAACAAAGTGCGAGAGGTCCATTACGTTGAAAAAATATAGTAATCGTTTTTCTTTCATTAATATAATAATAATTGAAATACCGGTTTCCGTTGTATATTATATACGCTCGATAGATCCCATGTGGATTTTATATGATATATACAACGTATACGCACGAACACAAATTTACCATTAAAATATGATTGATTAGTAAAAAAATCGAACACACGCCGACCATCCACGTCTAATACAAATATAATACTGTAATACGGCGAGTATCGACAAATCGGTTTCCTTCGTTTTTTTTCTTTACCGATTCCGTTATAATTTACAAATTATTTGGTTTATAACGCTTCCGGCGCTTTATACAAGATGATAGCGTATAAAATTCTATCAGTGTTTCCCAGAAGAAATTATACATAAATTATATTAATGAACTTTTTTTTATTTTAACACAAATAAAAATAATAAAAAGTTTATTTTAAAAAAATGTTTCAAAAAAAATATAAAACTTACTTCTAGACTAACGTAGGCATAAAGCCATAATACTTAATTGTTTTTTGACGAATCTAAATCGTTTTCCCCTTGAGCTTCGAGATACCGAGATGAGTCGACTGTATGACAAAAGTATAAAAATGGATTTCAATATTTCATTGCGACCGTTTTAAGTTATAATGTTTGTTTGATCTACGGCGTTTGTTTTTCCAGGACGTATAAACGTAAGTGCTTATATCATTATCTATTGCGAGTTACAAAAAATATTTATCGAAAGTGTGCTCGACTTTTTGGAGCCAATAATAGTAAAGCGCCGCGAGGAAAATATGTTTGTGAAACACGTCTGGTAATAGGCTATTCACATATAGAACGACAAATAAAACCCACGACGTTTGTACCTCAACAAATTTACAAACACATCTTGGCTGTGGCATACTGGTATCGCAAAAGCATCGTTTACCAACCGGGAGACACTGCGTGGTCGCATCTTCAGTCTTCACGACGCCGGGGTCACAATCATAGTAGATAGGTAATATTATTTTTTTACGTCGAAGAGCATAATAATATATCATCTTATACATACAAAGGGTTCGATGTGCGCGTAATTGTATAAGTCAAGTGCCGCTTGTACCTAAATATATCAGACAAAATAATTGTATAAGCTGCAAAGATTTGTGCCGCGGGTCGAGTTACCGGCGTATAGAGTGTATTATATTATAATACATATAGGTACCTTATATTACGCATATATACCTACGCGGTGTAGTACAAACAATAACAATAATTCGAATGTACATCTGTCGCCGCGTGTGTTTACATCTCTGCAGTAATAGTCGTCTTCTGCTGTGTACACTTAATAATAATACACATAAAAGAGACGTCCGCGAATGCCATTTACGGTTTTTTTTTTCCTTTGGATTTCCATCCCGCCGACGCCGCTTAATATAAACAATATATTAACGGGCAGGTGTCCGTTTCCGTTTCCGAAATGCCGGTGGTTCACACAAAAACGGCGGCGGAGAGCCCTCGGGAACGATATATACGAGAAAAAAAAAATAATAATAATAATAAATACAAACACCATTTAAAAAGTCAAACAACCATAATCGCATTTCATATAATATGTGCGGAGGGTCTTTAAATGGAGTGTGTGCGAGGTGGCGGCGGTTGTCCGTTTATACACATTATTGTATATTATTATGTACCCCATCCCCACACACGCACACACCCGCGCCGAAAACGGCGGCGGCACACAGGATTCCGTGTGTGTAATGTTATCCAATAAACAATATGCCACAAGTCACTGTTTGCTCATATTGTTATGTATGTGTGTATGTGTGTATGTATGTATACGGCGGCCACGGGGAGGATAACTACTATATGCTGACTCGCAAAGGGGTCGTCGTCGGTGTGTGCGTTATATAGAGTGGTTGTGTTATTATATTTTTCCTCTCTCTCTCTCTCTCTCTCTCTCTGCAGTCACCCCCGCCGCCCGCTTCTAACGCTGTTAGCTAATCCGGATTTTATTTTCGCCACCCTCCGTTTAAAACAACTGCACACACACACACACACACACACACGCACAGACACACATACACGCGCGTAAGAGAGAAAAAAAAAACAATATAATACACACGAAAGCTCCGCGACCCGAAATAATATCCTCGTGTGAATCGCTTCTGATGTTTTACGACTGCACACAGGAAAAAACGGGGCCGCCGTATATATGCGGTGTAATGTATCATATAATATTATATTATTATATTCTGCTAATTTCAGTCATTGTTCCAAACGCCGCCGCCGCGATCGAGGTCGTAGTCTTCGCGTATATATGGCAACCGAGTCTGCGATCTTTTTCGCGATGTATATACAAACGGCCGCCGAATATAATATATAGGTACCTACCTATATTATACCGACTGGAGGACCTGAAACTCATCGTTGAAATACGCGATTTCTTCACCACTGGCATTATAGGTTTACCCGCATTATCATGCTGTTGAAATTCGTTATGCATTCGTTTTCCAAAGTGTAATCAGAATTTTTCAGAATTTTTTATTTACTTTTTATTTCCACATTATATTGTCACGCGAATTAATTATAATATTATTCAGCAATCACATTATGGTATATAATTACAATATCATGTGCAATATAAACACACATATTTACGTTGCGTAAAAATTAGAATATATGCGAAGTACATGTGATTAATAATTTACCTACCTATATATAATATGGTCACCGATATTTTATTCATTATAAATATTATATTATTGTTATATTGTCTCTATAATATGCATGTACCTATCAAATATACTATTATATTCGCTCCGCTCAGATTCTGAAATTCCCAGTACTTTTAAAATATTTGCCAGGATCTACATGATGCTTATGCGGTACATCAATGTAACCTGTTATTTAATTATTATATATATGGATAGAAAATCAACAATTTGATAAATATAACGACTAAAGATGACAATATTATAATATTTTATGTCAATTGGTAAACAAATAATAAATAAACAAAATCACCTGCTACATGTGTATTATACACTATATTTTATAAGTTAACGAAATACCACACGATATTTATTTTTTTTCGAGCCGCCAGTCCTCCTTTCAAACGTCTCCAATCAGTATAACTGCTGCTGCGATCGTACTACTACGCTGCCGGGCGCCCGAACAGGCTTATAGCGTATTGCAATTGTACCTATACCTACACACATTTGAAATATAATGTGTATTATACTATTATTATTATTATTATTATTATGTTTGCGTTTAAGTGCGCTCAATAAATAATGCGCCGCGTAACCTGCACAGCGATATTGGCGTTTGCGCGCGTGCTAGCGACCATTGTTGTGCGCGAAACAATCGCGTAAAAAACTGCAAAAAAAATGCATACACCGCCGGCGCAGTCGCACCGATATCAAACTCTTGTATAATTATTTCACGCAGACACCGCAGACACTGCACGTATAATATTATCGCGGTGTACCTGTGTAATAATATTATAATGACCATAAGGTTTTTTATATTACATATGCGATATTATGTCGGCGGTGTGTATATATATATATATATATAGGTACAGGCTTGCCAGCATATATAGGTATCCATATATTTGATTGTATAAGCCCAAATGTAAATATAATAACGTTATAATAATAATAATAATAATAATAATATGTAGGTATACTTGTATAATAAGTGTGTGTGCCAAATGCCAATGTTGTGTATTTTATTGTTAACACGACTTGCGATGGTGGTGATGGTGGTGGTGGTTATTTCAGTTGAAAGGCCGGTAAACGACGTATAAGATGAAGTATTTTGAAATATGTAAGAACAATATTATTATTAATATTATTATTGTTATCATCATTGCGATTATCGCAGTAAAATATAATAGTGTGTAGCGTACGATTGCGCGATGCATGCATATAGTTCATACACGTCTGCGGCTTCGCGATCGTTAAAACAACGTTTTGTATATAAAACGTCTAAGGATATTTATTTCTTTCGTTATTTCTTAGGTATAGTGTGGGAGAGAATTTTCGTTAAGAAAAAGTAGGGCTTCCCCCCCCCCCCTATTTTCTCAGCTATAGTATTATGTTCGTGGAATTCGTCAGAATTTACGCTACAAGTAAAAATCAAGTATCGACATCTAATTTTTTTTTATCAGCAGAATTTTTAAGTCTGGAGCGACAAAAAATACTCGATGTCGTATCATGTACTGTATATGATGGGTCGCTTATCGGTTCACGTAACGCAGAGGGGTATAATAATAATGTGACGCGTATGGACTGTTCGCGAAATCGTCCGAGATAAACGTCTGACGGGCGGCGGACGACACGAATCTAAAAAAAGACGCGACGTGCGCCGGATACGAAGTCTGTGGCTAAAAAACGCAGTTGTACACAATATGGAAACGGACTAGGTCTTCCGGTTCCGCGGTGTGTATTACTCCACACACGCGTATTCGATTGTGTTACATTATTGCCGTATACGCGTGTGTTCGATTGTGTTGCATTGTTGTCGTACGCGTGATTACACGGTATAATATAATATTATTATTATACCATCACGGGTGCATAAAACGCGTTGTATTGAAATATTGTTATCAATTGTAGGGTTATTATTATTTGGAAGCGTTCGTCGTACTAGCGCGTGTCCCGTGAAATATAACAACAGCGATCGCTGCACAGCATATAGACAGTATGTATAGTCGTGCAGGTCCATACAAACAAACTTCGTACGGCGATCAGCACAACACCGGAAGTTGTAATAATACGAGCTTTAATTAAGACTGGGGGGGGGGGGTCAACCCCACCGGGGCACCACGACAACCCTTCCCATATATTATGACGTTCACCGTGACCACCCCTACACACACTCCATCTCAGCCCACCCGTCACTTTCGGCGTATCGTACCTAATCGAGACATATTCGTTTTTATTCGGACCCATCGCGTCTTGCATATTGTGTGCGACCACTGGTACAGGAAAAATTGTTCACTCACGTGGGGATGTTATTCATCATGTTGTATCTATCTCCATTTTATCGGGGGAAGGGGGACAAAATCATATACTTTTGCCCCTTCTATGTCATACAAGGGGGGGGGGAATTACTCCCGTTGCCCACCCACTGTTGCTGCGCCACTAATCATATTCAATATATATACGTATATATAACAATAGGAACCTATGTTTTTTGGGTATATAGGTACTATATAGTGTATAATATACGTCTGATCGCGTGACCATATTATGTCTTTATTTTAGTTTATTATATAATGTTATAACCACCACCGTACATAGATACTTAACATAGGGGTGGTCAAAAATACAAACTTCCCGTCCGATTGGAGCTGCGTATATCAATACAAACATAGTATACGTCCCGCGTACACTGCAAGCATCGCGTAAACGATTAAATCGATTTGTGTTGTTCTTTTATAGATGTATTATACATAATAATATATGCATGGCGTACCCATAGCTATTATAGAGAAGACGACGCGAAGGGGTCTTTAAGGTAAAAACGACATTCACGACTTCGCGAGCGCGTTTATATTTATTTTTCACGAATATACCTAGGTATACCTGCAACTGGACACCGTATAGCGATATAATACATATTATATTATACAGCACTGCACGTTATTATTGGCCACCCCTGGAATAGCGTGGGTTCGTATTATAATAAACGTATATAGGTATTACATAATATACTCGTACATATTGTGCGCATTGCTCTCATCGTGTGTAGTTCGTGCAGTACCCTAGCATAATATGCACGCGGTGATGTATATATTATGTGTGTCAGTGTACATGTTTGGTTGAGAATGTTGGGAGGAGATATTAATCGGATATACATAATGATATAATAATATATTACAATACAATAACGTGTGTGCATGACGTGGCGCGTCGAACAGCAATAATTATTATATAGTTACACTCGTTACGTCTTATTACCTTATTCACACTGATAAGTCATATCAAAATATTATATTATGCTGGAGGACGTCGACACCAGTGCGTGCAGAAAATACGATTTCTAGCCTCTGGTGGAAAAACATTTTCGAGGCTTTTACCCTTTAGCGTCGACTTATCAGCATAAAGTTCAAATAATTACGTCAACATTTGTAATTACATCATTGTGTTGCAGTTAAAAAAATTGGTGCTCATAATATCAAGCCACAAAATTCGTTAAATTGACGAAAATTTGAAAATTACATCGTAGTTAAAAATGCATAAAATGTTAAATTTAAGTGGCTAAGGTTGACGATTGAATACAACGATTTTGTCACAGAAAAATATTAAAAATATTAATCTCAAATTTTTGTTTTAGACATTTCAAGTTGGTTAAAATTTTGACAAAATCGGATACAAGTTTATTTTATGAAAACATAATACACCTAGTGTAGGTATGTTGTATGTATATAAATAATAAACTGCACAGTGCACACTATACCACATCAGATAACTATTACACGAGTACAAATTTTGACGTTTTCCTTTGTTTTGAACAATGTAAATGAAAAATAACGATATTTATTGTAACACAAACAATATTGTTCGTTGGGACTAGAAACTTTTCAACGCCACATAACACATTGTTATTAACAAGACAAAATTGAATCTTAAAAATATTTAGATTAATTTCAAGATTTTTATAGCACGAACCTCAGGTCGTTTAGCCGTTCTGCAGAATAGAATGAATTAGTACACCTACTAAGTTAATAAAATTATATGAAATCATATTATAAAAATATTTTATTTTACTTCCTATGCGATTGGTTTTTGCAAAAATTAGTTTTACTTACATTATTGATATTATAAAAACAAATTACTTTTAGTCACATAAATAATAATAATAAAAAATTCTAAGAAATATTGGCCGAAAGACGGTCTTTACTCAGAGTCGTTTTCATCGTATACAATGATTTAACATTGAGCTCCAATTGAATACATTCTTTACAGTGTATCCATTGAATATTTTATAATAATTAAACAAACAAATAAAGTAGTACGGAATTAATATGGAACGAAAAAAATATTTACACAATAAAATAATGGTGTAATAACTGTACACGCATCATTATTATGTATAATCGTTTAGGTTTTGTTTACGAACGCGAAAGCAGTTGTACATATTAATTATAAGTTATAAACTTATAACAATCCTATATTTTGTTCATATTTAGATTAGTTACCTGATTTGCCACGCGTATACGTGTAATTATAATATCGATCTACTATATTAATAACATTCTAAAAAACAAGTCGACGAAACCGATTTCATGGTAATCGGTAATATTAATGTAACAACATCATAATAACCTTTGTAAGTCTGTATATGGCATAATAGTAATATACTAATATATATATATATATATGTATACTCTAATATTGAATAATCAAAACCTAAATTAAATATTTGCATACTTCAGTAGACATGTATACTCACGTTAGTAATTTCATTCTCCTTTATATCTTGTATCACTATCGCGTTTGTATTTATTTCCACGAGAAATAAATAGAAATTAAAATAATTTTGTTTTATTGCTTTTTAAAATTGTACGTTGTAGACAATTTAAATGTTGTATTTATAAATATATTTGATTTAATTCGAACGCAAGGTTTAAAGGTATAATAATATTATGTTCCTACTTACATTATAATACTTATATAGGTACTTCTAAAAAATTCCGTCGTCAATTTTTATTTGATAGTAGTTTTATTACCTACAATTAATTACAGTTAAAAATATAGTATTGATGGGTATAGATTATTATTATTTTCATTTACATAAAAACTATATTTTTAATTAAAAATTGAAATAACAATTATAGTAGGTATATCTATCGAGAATCGAAGGGCACTACGCGTAAACCATTTAGGTTTTTTTGATTTTAAAAATAATTTTAATACCTATAATAAGCTACCACTACCACGATACATCGTATTGTTTTCCAAAATATAAATTTTAAAACTTTATTTTATGAAAATATAATACATCTAGTGTATGTATATGCTATATAAATAATAAAGTGCACTGCAGTGCATACTATACCACATCAGATAAAATATCGTATTACACTAGTACGAATTTTGACGTTTTGCTGAGTTTATAAATTGAAAAATACAAATCCTAAACATTAATTAAGAATTAGTATTATACACTCATGACGAATCCTGTTTCATTCATCTGGCGATGCATTTCAATTAGAGTTTGAATGTGGTAGCTATTCAAAACTATAAATAAAGCACTTAACATGGATAACACTACAAATCTTAAAAAAGCATCAAAAATCCTAAAAAAATATAGGCATTAAAAAAATAAATAAAAAAATCTACTAAAACACATTACTATAAGTTTAATTAGTTTAGTTTTATATAGGTATATAGTTATATATTAGCCACTAACATGATTACATATTAGTTAATTACATGTTAAAATTAGTTAATAGTGAAAACTATTAAATTTAAGATTTCTACGCAACTTGTTGTTAAAAACTATATGGAGAATTTAAAAAATATATACATCCCATGAATAATAATAAAAAATATACTATTATTAGAATACATTTCGTTAAACCAAAAATTATCAGGAAAAAAAAACAAAAAGAGCTCAAAAAGCTAAAAAAGCAAAATGTCGAAAATTTCTGTTATATTTATTTAGTATAGTATCATATTATATTATATTATATACCTAATCAATAATAAAAACCACTATAAGTAGGTACACTAATATTTTTTATTGTTATACAATCTTATTATAATCAAAACAACAATACTAATAATTATTGTTGTTATCATTATTGTTTAACGACCGTCTGACTCGAGTTTGGAACGATTCATTTAAACGAGATAAAATAATATTATCATACATATCATTAGCCTGACTCGGTATACTTGTATAATTATAATGGCGTAACAATGTGTAATCATAAACACAGTCTCCACTGAATCACTCATAATTTTCTATTGTATTTCCGCTCGCAATTCAATATACATCTCATCGCCGTCTGTACGATAAACACATATATATATATATATATGGATCTTCGTCCTTTTTTTCCCGCGTCCGACGTTTCCATACAAAAAACACGCACACATTTCTCACACATTATTATAATTATTACTTAAATTTTAAAACGGTGACGTGCAGCGTGCAGTCACAGTATAAATGTCCGTGCACGTTGCAGTGATTCCGGCGGCGGCGGCGGTGTCTGTGGTCGGAGACGCGCTCGTTTAATGCAGAGCCGAACCGTCGGCGACGATCGGGTTGTCGTCGTCGACGGGAAAGAGGGTCAGAAAAAAAATATGTGTACGGGGAGAAAAAAAAACGGGAAGGCTGTTAAAAACCCATTTGGCAATATAATTATTATTATTGGGACCGGAGATAATCCGGCGTCAGACGGTCGCGAGCATAACATTATAATATAGTATCGTAGCGCTCTTTGTCACAGCGTGCTTAAATTATGTTTTACGTATGTACACGTGATGGTAGGGTATATACCCTTTGTGGCCCCGAAAGAGCGCCGCTCGCGACTACCAAGACGGTCGACGCCACACGTGTGTGTTTTAAGTTGTAGTCTCTTAACCGCGGCGGCCGGTTAAAATGTATAATAATAATAATAATAATAATAATAATAATGTTGTCGTTTCGTGTGCGTTTCTTGCCGCCGACTTGTTTGAACAGTCGTCATCGTCGTTATTATTATTATTATTATTGAACACGTACATTTCGTGTTGTAGGTATAACCCATTCCGTATGCGTTTATCAACCCTTTGAGTCGAGTATATACCGCGGTACACTATTCTATCCGCACTGGTCGTATATTATAATAATATATAGGCGTAGCATATGTTGCAGCACATCATACGATTTCATGTAACGTTTATCCGACTGTCCAAGACGGCGTGTATATTACACACGATGATCGTTTTATAGATGCAGAATACTCGTGGTTTTCCTGATCGTAACCCAAAAAACAGAGTCAGACAGACTCTCGCTGTATATATAGTATGGTTAAGTTACGTATCTCACGTTCTGCAAGTTTGAATAAATAAATTCATCCTGTCTGCGGGGATCGACTTAAATATGATACAGGAACCCGGGGAAAACCTGAGATCGTGGCCTCTTTGATAAATGTAGGCAGGTACTTAAGATCATAATACAATAATTACCTATGAGACCTTCTTCACTTGTACAAAATACCTACTTTTGAAAATAATAAATAATTCATGATTAATACATGTAATAGGCACGTCATGTAAAATGTGCATAGAGCATGTAGAATGTAGATGTATTTGTGTTTATGAAAACAGATATATGTTTTGTTTAATGGTACTATCGATAAAAAAATTAAAAACAGTTTAACAAACTAAAGTACCTAAATTGATAAAATATAAAATATAAATGTTGAAATGTAAAGTTATTAATTATTTCCATGGCATTACAATCAGTAGCGTTTTTGCATTTTGGGCGTCGTATTTCGTAGATACCAAATATAAAGATTCAAGATAGTATTAGTCACTAGATCTGAGTATGAGTATATGACAGTTTTAAACTGGGGTACCGTACTCTTAAGATTAAGTCAATTTAAAGCAGATTTGAACGTTTAGTATGATAAACTGATAACGTAATCAAGAGATCAAAGCTAGAACATTCTTTTATTAAAATAACTAATAATTTCAAAAAAAATTACCTGATATTGAATGAGATCCTCAGAAATTCCTTCATATTTTGGAGGCCGATTTAAAGAATTCTTGGGATCCTTCGTAAATATGAGTCTATTTACATATTTAAAATGTAAAGATAACGATATTATAGGTACTCTTCAGAATTCAGTAGGCGCACGCATACATTTGTATAGTATCATAACTTATAGTAACTCATATTAGGTAACTATGTGATTGTACCTATATATCTACATTAATGCGTTTCTCGTTAATTAATTGTATGTGCGCATTTTTACTTGGTCGCCTACTCAAATAGTCTGTAATATAATTCAACATTGGCTAATCGAAAATAGATAATATTATTATTATAAAATGTAATGGTGATTGAGGACTCTGATTGAAATTTGGTCCGAGATGATTTAGAAATTACCCAAATCATGTGATAGGAATTATTTTTAATTATTGTAATCCTTTAGTTAAATGCTTGATTTTTAAATCTGTAATATTAATAGGTGTATTAAATACTGAATTCATATTAAATATTCATATATACAGTTATGTATATTATATGTGTGTGCATTAGAAAATAAAATAGGAAACATAATTTATTTTTACAATTCCGTATAATCATGAATAATTAGTTATTCAAATTAATTTAATTGAGATTCATTAATTTTATTAACGACAAATACTAATTAACATTGAAAATTGGGTTCAGTAAATTGAATAATCATATAATTTATCATTACACTTCATCGATAGTTAACCAGCAGTAATATTTTCTTGGGTATTCGTGATGTTAATTCTTTTGCATTATATAACATGGAAAGTATATAACAGCTAACCTAACCTAACGAGATTTTGAAAATATTGTAATTTTATATTGATATTTTAATTACAAAAATCAGTTCGTATTTTAGTTCGTTCAAAGGGATCATTTATCAGTTTGCATACCACATATATTCCTTTTTAATATAATAATATTTGTTTTATATAGGTAGAGAGAGTGAGAGAGAGGGAGTGTTGCCGCATAATCGAAATGAATTGATCGCATATACAATTGCATTAAAAATACATTAAATTCTACTTAACATATCATGGCACGAACTTACAAAATTGTAAGAAATAAATATTTTGTCGTAAAAAATAATAATAAAAACCATTATTAGTCATTTTTATTATTATTGTTATTATTATATTACTCGGAATTCATCGTCGACCGATTCGTTTTTAATTTTTATATTATATGTGCCAAAAATATGCCTAGCATTTTATTTTTACCCAGTATCAATCATCTTGAATTGAATTCTTAAACAGAAAAAATACCGCCAAAAACCTAAGACTTACATGATGAAATATATTTCTTTTTCTTTTTGACATATTATAATAGACTTAGTATTAACTAGACTTACTATTATAGTAAACTTAATCGCTCTTGCTGTGTCAGTCGGTTATCGACATACCACTCGGCACTCGGTTACATCGTTTTTCGTTGTCCGTAAATCATTAATGTGCCGAAAAAAAGGTGTGTCCACCTATAGAACTGATAAACGACACAGCTTCACAGAAGAAAAACTTGAAATGCATATGATTATTCATTTTAATAAAAAATAAAATTTTAAAAATAAATTAGGCTTTTCAGAAAATTCTCTAAATTTTTTTTTATTAAGTATTTAAGTAATTAATTATTATAAGTTTTATTGTAAATTTTAAACAAATACAAAATTTTTGCATATTTTTTAAATTATTTCATGATTTTGACTGCATATTTTTTGCATATTTTCATGATTTTTACTGCATATTATATGGCATATTTCGATACTTTTAAGTGCATAAAAATCCGCGCTCTAATTATAATGGTTATACTATGTATCAAGCGTGCCAAAAATATATAAAACGAGTTTCATACACAGCTGACAGAACCGATTGAAATCATTCGGATAGGTCATAGGTACCTAAATACATATATACTCTCGGAACGTGTCGAACATTTTACGAGAAGACTCGCGAAACCGTGTTTATGATGTGTACCGAGCGAGTAATAATAATAAAATATATGCATATATATGCTACGAAATTGATGCACACCTCTAATAGAATTTTGAAATATACCTACGTTTATAGAATTGCATGATTTGATTTTGATAATTTTTTTTTACGGCGGCTAAAAACCATTTAAATACAACCACGTCCGTCATAAACTTACGCCATACCGCGACGCGTTCGAAAAACGGTTACTACCTATATTGCATAATATTTGCGGTGTCGATGCGACGACAGCTATAGCTCTATACATAGACGCCGTGCAATATATCTATATATAATACGATCGCGTCACGGGAAAAGTACGGTATTTTGGCGGTACTTTCGAGCACGATGTGTACATATAAATTATATACGCACCGCGCTTGGGGGGGTGCACGTGTAATATTTTCGAACGCGGTAGTTGGACACGCTGTCGTCGGATCACAAATCAAAAGCGAGCACAACAGAAAAATATATATTTTCTCTCGGCGATAATATTTCGTTTCAAGTCGCACACACACACACACATTGTGTCGCATTTAACGTCTTAGAAACCCGTAACCGATAACATAATAATATTATTGTAGCCGGCCGGCCCACCGGTACGTATTATTATTATTATCATTATTGTGGTAAATATAATACCGCATCGGGAGCTCGCGTCATAATAAAAGTGTTAAAGCGTACAGGACATCATGGGTAGGCGTGTGTGTGTTGTATTATACTATATATTTATATATATTATATACCTTTTGATTGATATCCGTCTTCCCGGGCGGTTGCATTGTTCCGGACCGTATAATATTGTATATAGAACACAAAATATATCCCCGGCCCGGCCTTTATGTGCACGGCAGATAAACGACGTCGCCGCGGTATATGTCGTACGCGATTTCTTTTCTGTAAAGGTACCGCTACTATACGTTCTCGCACAGTGTACTGCACACGAAAACAGACTTTAATCATTTCTATATAATAATAACAATAATATATCATTACGATCACAATACCAATACATAGGGTAGGTATAGGTATGTATAAACGTGCCATTTCGTGTAATTTCTTACACTCCCCTATAGTGATTATGATGAATACGCGCATATATAGGTTACCCAATACCACAGTATAATATATAAAAGCGCCGGCCAGAGCGATACGGTTCGATGCGAACGTATAATATATTGTTGTAAGAACCTACCTAAGAAGCAGGATAAAAGTTTTTTTCACAATGACGCCGTGTAAACGTTTAAAAGGTTTTACCGCATTTCGAGAAATAATTTTCCATCGTGCAGTAATCGTGGGATCGGTTTTAGAAATCCGTTACCCATAACACAATATAACCGATGTTTTGACATCCTAATAATGATACTACAGTATAGCAGTCGTTGACGATAAATCGGCCGATCTAAATGCATATTCGTCGTGACTTTATGAATTGCCTGAATCAACGTTTATGCTTTTGAAAAAACATTTATAATAAGGTTTACATAAATTTAAAGCTCACATAATAAAATTATAAAAATATACATAACAATAATAATAATTTTTTTTAAATTAGGTTATAAAAGCATTGCCGAAGTCTGTGTGCCGGAGAGATCGATGTTGCTGCTGGTAAAGATGGTTTGTAAATTTCGTTAGAACGCTTTTCCGTCAATTTGACTGCCCGACGACGATTTTTGTTGAACCCTTAATAACGTGATTTTATATTTTAAATGAACTAGCTTGCAAATTTTCTTGGGCATGTTTTGGACGATCATATCAGTATACCGATGGCCGTGGGCCACGCATAAGGCTTTTTTTTTACTCCTACCAATAGATATAGATACACCAAGTTGCAGCATTAAGACCCTGAGAGTAAGAGGCAAAGCCTACGCGGATTTCTTCCACCCCTTTCGAGAGCTCGCTTTGTTGTTTATTTTTATACAGAATATATAAGTATATTTATACAATAAAACAGGCGTATGATAATATTATATTTTATGTATATATTTTCTTCAAACGCAATAAATAGTTAGGTGCGGGTGGTGGCGGCGGTGACGTCGACGAATCGAGGGGGACACGATAATAGTCGGAACAAAAAAAAAAGTAAACAATAAAAACGGTGGAAATAAATATAAAAAAAGAATTCGAGATTTTATTACGTACCTGCCTATGTGTATATGCGCGGGAAATATAATAGCCGAACAACTTAAGCCGGCAAATATGATATATATACCTACGTCGCTCGTATATACGATGTATATAGACGGCAAAGGCGCATAATATAATACATATATTCACGTCATCGTGCATTTTAGTGGTTATATATTATTATTGCTGTTGTTATATTACTATAGTGCGTTTACTCTCGGGGCGCACACTTGTCATTTTCGTGAGGTGCGTATTGTCGAAAAGACGAAATTGCTTGTAGACTTACGTATATATAATATAAAATATGATTTTCTCAAAATGAAAAATGCTGACGAGGGTTTTCGAACGCTCGCTCGCTCAAAGCCGTACAGTATAATAATATTATTACAACGACTCGTTTAAGACAGTGTATATGAGGTATAGATGGTATTATAAAACAATTAAATTATTTATGTAAATATTATGGTATAATATGTGCTCGGCTCAACACCGTATTATCGTCTTGTACGCTCCGATTCGACGTCTGTCGTATATACATTTTAAGCACTTGCGTTAAAATAACCATCACATCGTCTTGAATCGTGATATTACTACTGTTATAATAATATCTGACCCATTTCATACCATTGCGTGTTTGCTTCATTAAATACTGTACAACCGTTGGGACAATTAGACCCTTGTTACTAAGGGTGCTCGAACTTCACTTTAGATTTGTTAGTGAAATGTATATTGTATATGTATAAATACGTAGGGGGAGGGAGGTTATCCCCAAATAGAATTCCCCATTTAAAAATGCACTACGTAAAATAAAACATATTAAAAAAAATTGATACTTCTCTGCAAACAAAAATTCCAATTTAATATTTTTTTCAAATTTAAACTTGAAGAAAACACACATACTCCAACTGTCTAGCATATTTTTAGTGTAGACTGTAGAAATAAGTGTAAAACATATAAATAGCTATTAGAATAGTATTTCAAGTGACTAATATTAAAGACTAGGTAAGTACACTTATTAATCACTGGTAGAAACTGCAGTACAGAAATATATAATGGTAATTCCAAACGGCCATCCTGCTTTGTATATCTGTAGTCTGTGAACAAAATAACTACCAATATTTAGAATTTAGAGACTGTTAAATCGATCTTGTGTCATTATAGACCTAATTCATGTTTTGATTCGGCGCATCAGTAATACGGCGCACCATAATATTCAAATCTATAGGTATATAATTGGCAATATGGCTAATATTACTAATGATCCATATAGCACCTCTAACCCTAGTTGCAACCAAAGTGTATTTAGTATTGTACCTAAATACTATATTATACATAGGTACCTACCGAATATAATAATAATGATATTAGTAGGTACTGTTAATCGCCTATACGAGAAGCGTAAATCGTTTCGGAACATAGAGGATTGCGTAGGGTCCTGGTTCATAGGGTCATGTATATAATAAATAATATGATTAGTTGAGAAAATACACCATAAAAAAGCGTATGATAAACAGACTACCTATACTGTATAGGTATATTGTTATACGCGTTTAAACCTCCTCGTTATATCTAATCATGTGGCTGCATAATCATTAACGTAATCACATCTATTAAGTATGTTCGGGTCCTGGATACATTTTTTGAATACATTTTAATAATTCCAGTCGATACTCGAGTTTCTAATTTTGATGAGTTGGGAATCCGTCGAACCGAACAACATTGTTTAGCGAATGGAGTATTATATAATTTCGTGTTTAATAATAATTGAGCCAAACGCACAATAGCCATAAATAAGTGAATAGTACTATTGCAAATATTTACACCCAAGTGTGATTGTGGTGGTGAATCTTTCGGGAGAACACAATACATACCCAACAAAACTGATATGCGTCGTGTTTGTCTCGTCAATAACAAATTTTCTTCCCGAACATTTTTTTATATAAATATGACTGCATTTATATGGTTGTAGAACGACAACCGTGTATCATACCTATTGTCATCACTCATCAGTATGATTTTAATTTTAAACGCTAAAGTATCGATTTTTTAAGCTAATATTATTGTCTTGACGAATTATTTCCCAGAGGCGTTTTATTTGGTTGTTAAAAAACAAAACACAACGCGCCACATACCAAAACAGTTGAAGGCCTATATTATTATAAGGCGTTATATATATATAATATATATGATATATACAAACGATAGTCATTATAACGCATTTATTGTAGTTTTATCATTTTAGAATGACTGGTTTTATTGCAGACTTACTGCAGAGTAAGGATTAATGTGGCCCTGGGCTGTCCCATTATTGAAACTTTGATAAAATAGCCAATTTGTAAATTTGATTATAAGAACAATTTTGATAGTAAAAACACTCATGATAAAATATTAAAAATCTATAAGTGAAGGAGTTTATTATTTTAACATTTTTAAAATATCAATATTTGTTTGAGTAAATTTATTAAGAACGTAATACATTTTTTTTAAATATTATTTTTGGGATTTTGTTGACATGAGTATACAAAGTTATTCAAAATGATTCATCCGATTTACATACCTAACCTAACCTGAATCGGTTGAATCATTTTGAAAACCCTGTATTATTTCTTAACTTATTAACCATATAATTTTCACAATTTTTGTCATACGTTTAAGTAGCATCATTTTTTTGTCACGCCTTTTTGTTACATCCTGTATCAATCTATCTATGAATAAATAAAAGTTATAAAAAGTACAAGCTTAGTGATATTAAAATCTTAAATTCATAATATGAATTTTTTTTCTTCAAATTGTGGAACTGTGGTTTTTAGGTTAGCCGAAATCTCTAAAATCTTTCAGATTTCTAAACCTTGGGCTAAACATATTATTATATAACATTGTGTGAATGATTCGCGTAGATATAATAGACATAAAAATACATAAATACAAATTAATACAAAAATATTAAAAGAGTGCCTTAGGTACCTACCTATAAATAACTTAATGATTATTTTATAATACTAAATTATGTGTGTGAGGTGATCAATTTAAGTGTTTACACTCGTTATTTCGAGGGGTATTAACTGTTTTAAAATATTTTTCTTACGTAATTTTTATGTCATTACGTAACAACATTTTTATCGTTATAATTTTTATATGTTTTTGACTGATAAGTGACTTATATTTTTAGTTTCATACTACCAAGAAGAATATTTTTTGTAATATTTAAAAAACGAATTTCGATCCAGCATGCGGTGTAGTTGATCAGTTGCAAATATTTAAAAGTTAACGGAGCGGCCGAGTAGAGTGGCTCAGGGGTACCCTCCACAACATAGTATCGCTTCTCTGCTCATCTATTATATTCTTTCTATAACTTATTAACTATACTTACTCGTTTGCAATTCAATTTGTGTATTTATGTACGTACGTATGAGTGGCATGCGTATGAGTACGTATGAGTGGCATGCGTACTATTCAGTGCGTCGAGACGTTTTTATTCATCGAAAGGATCTATATATACGTACACAGTATGACGTGTGCATAATATAAGTAACGCGCAATGCACCGTGCGCGGGAAAAACGATTCGATTCGTACGAGGTTGGGGGAGGAGGGGGTGCGGCGTTT
>JANEHU010001910.1:0-58869 GCA_027563435.1 Nasonovia ribisnigri | reverse complement strand
TGCAAAATCTTTGACCACCCAGTTACAATTATGTATATAGGGAATTAGGTAATATATATATATATGATGTGTGTTTAGTGTGCGCGTACTGTATATACGTATATAATGGATCAGAGGTGTTGTGACGGCGGCACGATCTAAGGGACGCGAGTAGATGAGGTGTGGTGGCGGGTGATCTTAGGCCGGGCGGTAAGTAGCGGTGGCGGCGGCAGCAGTGGTATCGACTGAGCGGCGGCGGCTGACCATGTTGGCAGGGAGAAGGGTGGTGGGGGAAATACATGTCGCACACGTGAGCGATGTGCCGCCGGTGGTCAGCGGTCAGGAGGGGCAGTGGTCAGGAGGGTCAGCGGTCAGGAGGGTCAGCGGTCAGGAGGGCCAGTGGTCAGGAGGGTCAGCGGTCTGAATCCCCTTTTTCATACTACTAACTTTACGCATAACTATGGCCGCCACTACTCTAGGTTTTGAAACCGTTATTAGGCAGGCACCTTCTTTCTCAGGAGGCACAGATAGTCAACTTTCCATTTTTATAACGAAATGTGAATTTCTTTTCAATAATGTAACCGAAACTGTTAAACCACAGTTATTACAGGCAATTTTAGCCAACATTGAGGGGAATGCGCATGAATACATTAAGTATCATGAATTTAATACTTGGGAACAATTAAAGAGTCATTTGAAAACAATATATCAACCTTCGCATTCTATTAACTACTTGCAAAAACAATTGACATCTATGCGACAACGTAATGATGAAAACATACAAACTTTCGCGAATCGCATTCAACACACTTACCACCAACTCACTAGAGCGCTTACAGTAGGGAAAACAGCACCTGAATCACGAGTAATAGCTGAAACCATGCTAACTTCAGCACTTGTCGTTTTTATGGAAGGCATAAATCCTTCTATTCGTCTTATTTTAGAAGCGCGAAATATTACATCATATGAGGAGGCAGTAAGAATAGCAACAGAGAAAGAAAATGTGTGTGAGAAAAGTGAAAATACTAAAAACTATAGACCGTTTAATAAAGGTAACTCTAATAAATCGCATATTAAATGTAATCGATGCAGTAAAATGGGTCACTACGCTAATGAGTGTAGGTCAAGCGCACCGAGCTCATCAGGTTTTAGGAATCCTATAAATAATCGTACGGAGATTAAAACTGAGCGTACAGAGAACATTAAATTTTGCAAGTACTGTAAGAAACCTAATCACGATATTTCCGAGTGTAGGAAACGAATTTTTAATGAGAATAAAAAGAGACAAGGTCAGGCGGATAACCAAAACAAAACAGTGGGTGAACTGAAAAATGTACGAGTAATTACCTCACAGATGGAAGAGGAACATATAGTAATCAACGCAAACACTTTTTCATCGGGAAATCTCAAATTTTTAATAGATTCGGGAGCCGAAATGAATATTATTAAACTATCAGCTTTGAAAGACCATGTAGTCGTGAACGAGTCAGATAGGAAAAATATTAAAGGTATCAGTTCCACGATTATTAACACATTAGGTTCAATCGTAATTCCTATTGAAATTAACGACGCAACTTTTGTTACTAAATTCGATATTGTGAAAGACGTTTTTCCGATACCCGGTAGCGGCATAATTGGTCGCACATTTTTGAAAGAGAATAAAGCCATACTAGATATGAACAAAGAAGTATTACTATTACCAGAACGTGAGTGGGAGCGACCGTTAATAATACCACCACGAAGTAACTGCGTCATGTTAGTTAAAAACATAGAAAATATTGAGTGTACGGAAATAACTATAGCAAAGCAGGATTTAAATGACGATGTGATAATCGCAAACAGTGTAAGTCCGGTGAACGAAAATACATTAATCAGCAACGTAATAAACATTTCCGAACAACCGTATCTTATCGAGGAACTGACCTCACGTAACTTTGACTGGGAGCCGTATTACGAAAATATTCGATTAGTTGGAAATAATCTAAACGGGAATAAAATTAAACAATTATCGACATTGATTAAAACGGAACACTTAAATAACGAAGAAAGAGAAAATTTATTTGAAATTATTAGTAACTATTCTGATTTATTCTATGTCGAGGGGGAACCGTTAAGCGCCACAGATGTCGTAACGCATAAAATTAATACACCGCGCTGCGTTAAACCGATTAACATACGACCTTACAGGTTACCGTGGGCATATCAACAGGAAATTGAAAAACAAGTAGTCGAAATGAAACAAGACAATATAATACGCATTTCCACTTCACCTTTTAATTTCCCCCTGGTGGTAGTTAAGAAAAAAGAAACAGAACAGGATGGGAAACCGAAACTTAGAATTTGTGTTGATTTTCGTAAATTAAATGAAATAACCGAAAATGAGGCGTATAGCCTACCAAATCTACTCGAAATTTTAGAATCACTAGGGTCATCAAAGTACTTTTCTACTCTCGACCTCAAGGCGGGTTACCACCAAATTAAGATTGACGAAAGCGACATTCATAAAACCGCGTTTTCTACGAAATCAGGGCATTATGAATACGTACGTATGCCTTTTGGGTTGAGTTCCGCTCCAGCCACATTTACTAGGGCAATGAAAGCAGTCTTGATGGGGTTAGAAGAGATGTGTACTGCATATCTCGATGACATAGTGGTACACGGTTCAAGTCTTAGGGACCATCAAGAAAAACTAATCCGAGTTTTCGATAGATTACGCGTACATAATTTAAAATTACAGCCGCAGAAATGCAACTTTCTAAGAAAAGAAGTAGTATACCTCGGGCATGTTATTAGCGAAACGGGGGTGTCCCCGGATCCAAAGAAAATTCAGTGCATAAAAGAATACCCACGACCTAAAACCGCGAAAGAGATAAAATCCTTTTTAGGACTATTAAACTATTATAGACGTTTCGTGGACAATTTCGCGAAAATTGCAAAACCATTGACCGCGTTACTTAAGAAAAATGTAATTTTTAACTGGACTGATAAGTGTGAGAACGCATTTTGTGAGCTTAAAAATGTACTTATGAGCCCACCTTTATTGATTTATCCAGACTGGGAAAAAGGAAATTTTAATTTAACCACGGACGCAAGTCAATTCGCAATTGGGGCTGTCCTCTCACAGGGCACCGTCCCTAATGACCAACCTATAGCATACGCTAGTCGTACCTTGAATAAGGCCGAAATTAATTACAGCGTGATTCAGAAAGAATTACTCGCAATAATATGGGCAGTTAAATATTTTAGACCATACCTCTACGGTCAAAAATTCAATATTATTACGGATCACCGGCCTTTAACTTTTTTATTTGGTATAAAAGACGTTTCATCGCAACTCATGCGATGGCGACTACAATTATCAGAATACGACTACAATATAATATATAGGGCAGGTACTGAAAACGCGAATGACGACTGTTTATCACGCATACATATAGTGCAAACTAATGACCTGATTAATTCCGAATATAATAATTTTCTAATCGCGGAAACAGCACCTATAATTAATTCTAAAGTAATTGACGTTAACGGTAGTATAAAAGATTCCGATGCAAACACTAATTTATTTTTACCAATTTCGAATGATATGGTAATCACTCATCCGGCAATTAGACAGATTATAGAGAAATACAATCTTGGCGTTCCAAAGTTCAACGAAAACGAGAACAGTTTATTGATTAATAATCTAGAGCGTACTATAATATTTTATAAACTAAAAGAAACGCATATTGCTCCATTAACGGAACAGCTAATTTTTAATACATTTACTGTAATGAAACAAATTTGTCTAGCCAATAAAATTAATACGTGTTCAACGATCAGACTAGAAGGGGTAACAACCATGACCAGTTTTGAACGAACCCGATCTATGATCCGATTTATTTTTAAAGGGACCGATATAACTGTTAGCATTTATAAAGATTAAAACTTTCAGAAACTGGAAAAACAAACCTTAAATTAGAAAAAGAACAACTTAAAGTTGTTAGAGTAAAAAATGACTATGAAACGCGGGAATCTTATAATTTACAATTACAATTAACCGAACTAAAAAACATAACGGTAGAACAACAAATAAATAATTTTATTTTTAAACATTTTATGTATATGAACTTACTTTTAACTAAACATATGACAGAAATCGACATATTATCGTCGATCATTGAGAATGCTAAGTTAGGACAAATACATCCATATTTGATAGAAACATACGAACTACTAGGGCAATTTCAAGACATTAGGCTTTCTTTACCTATCGGGACAGATTTTCCCTACGCGTTATCAATCGAAACTGTTAATGATATAGTAAAACTGTCAGATATTAAAATATACTACTCTAATAATAACATAGTGTTTATCATAACAATTCCATTAATATATCAAAACAATTTTATTTTGTATCACTTAATACCTAAGCCTTATTGTCAAAATATTATAAATTGTATGTATATTGCACCTAGTCATAAGTTTTTAGCGATAAGTAAAAATAAGGAACATTATGTAGCATACGACGAATTCCACTATAGTCAATGTAAACATGCTAGGGGTTTCCTTCTTTGTCCAGAAATCCAATCCCTACATCCTAGGAATCTCCGACCGATTTGCGAGGTTCAACTTTTACAAGATCCAAGGGACGTACCAGATACTTGCTATCCGACACTTAAAAGTATTTATTAATTGAAACCTACGGCTTCAATTTTACAGGGGAGGCATGTAGTAAATCATGCCTACTCGTATAGGTTGACGTTTCCTAGTATTAGATATTTATGCATATTGTTTTGTCCTTTAGCCTTTCTTTGTTAGAAAATGCGTATTCATGGATACTAAGAAAAATGTAATATGAAATATTACATTAATTATAAATGTTTTTGTAACTATTGCTTATTCATGAATATTCGGCGTAAACAACTCCTATGCATGTATTTTAGTGAAGTATATAAGAGTGCTAAATTAGAACATAGAATTAGAATTATTTTACTTTAGCTTAACTGCACATAGTTCTCGGGTACCGAGCGTAACCTCTGCCCACAAATTTCTACAATTGTAAACTGTTATAGTCCGTAATTTTGTTAAACATAATAAACATTAATACAGTGAATATATACTTATTCTTTTCTAAGTGCAAACTCATCGTCACTCTAGCTCAACAACGAAACGTCGAAGCACGTCAATAAATAATTAAGTGTACAAGTGTAGTACAAGAGTACTACGGGTCGCATAAGTCAATCGAATGCACCTGAAACTACGCATCATCCCATTATATTGCCCAAAGAATCTGCATGAACAGCATTAATTATTCGTCATTTCCACCTAAAGTACTTGCATACGGGTGCCCAACTCACTGCATCACTAATCCGTCGACGGTATTGGATTTTATCATGTCAGTCATCGAAACGAAGTGTAATATTCAAATGTGTCATATGTGCTAGATATAGAGCTACGGCCCCCCAGCCATTAATGGCGGACCTGCCAGTATATCGGGTTCGTCCAGCCTGGACGTTTTCCTACGAGGGAATAGACTTTGCTGGACCATTCCTTATAAAATATGGACGCCAAAGAAACGCTCGGTCCATAAAATGTTATCTATGTATATTTGGATATAGGGTAGTAAAGTCATCTCATATTGAAGTTGTGTCAGATTTATCAACAGATGCCTTTCTAGCGTCACTACATCGATTTGTATCTCGACGAGGTATACCTTCCAATATTTATATAGATTGTGGAACAAATTTTAAAGGTGCCGATCGATATGTACAACTTTTATTTAGGGATCCATCATCTCAATCTTTGTTTATTGGTGCCATCCCAAGCAAATTGCAATTCAACCCACCTGCCACACCGCACTTTGGAGGGCTGTGGGAAGCTACTGTAAAGTCCACTAAGTATCATCTTCGGCGAGTTATTGGTACACAATTGCTTACGTATGAGGAAATGTCTACGTTATCAGCTCGTATAGAGGGTATACTAAATTCCCGACCATTAACAGCATTATCAACGGACCCCAATGATCTGTGTTCGTTGTCGCCAGGAGATTTCCTTATTGGTCAGCCATTAGTTGCTATACCTGAAACTGACACGACATTAACACCTACCAATCGACTTAACCGTCGGGAATTAATACGTCATATGTATCAATCGTTTTGGAACCGCTGGTCCAATGAATACTTGACATCCCTCCAAATTCGTAGTAAATGGACGCACCAGCAACCAAACGTCTACATTGGAGATCTCGTTCTGGTCCAAACGCCTAATTAACCACCCACACATTGGAAGCTCAGACGTATCGAAGAAGTGCACCCCAAAATTGACGGCATAGTGCGCGTTGTAACTGTCCGTACATCGGATAATGTTTTAAAACGACCAGTGGTAAAGTTAGCTAAACTGCCAATAGATACTTACCACCCATCCGTATAATGTCCTCTTCAATCTATCCTACTATAATATATCATTGTAATATTTGTGTACTATGTATTCGTCACTTTGTATTGTTTTAATTTAATATGTATTATTATCGTTTTATTTTATACATATGTCATAAAAACATATCATATTATATATATTTATCAATAACCATTAACCTGTTATGTTATATAGTTAGTTATTACAAAAATAAGTTTCTTGAATAAATTGGACTCCGAAACCATCACCACAAGAGAGTAAGAGTCGTACGTATGTTCCAATATCTCACTACCAAATTCAATGATCGAAAGTCATACTCGACTTTCAATGGTGGGAGTATGTTGGATACAGATATAAATAATTTATTGCTTAAATTAATACCCGTCTATCGTCTATCTTTAAAAATAAAAGTTAAGGGTGACGGTGAACCTATCGCCCGACCGCACACCAGCAACAAGTCTAGTCTGACCAACGGTGCCGACGTGCCGTAACGTCTTTTGTTTGTAAAAGTCTCTTATATTATCATCACCAACATCATCATCCCGGAGCATAGACCAGCGTAATATCCAACGTGCGATGGTTTTGTGAGTCAGCTTTCAGCCAAACATTTTGTATCATTTTATTGTATAAGCTATACTTGTTTATTATATCGGCTGTCAGTCAGTGTGTATCATTCCCCTTACCAATTATTTATGTTGTAACGTCACAGAATTTATCATTATTAATATTATTATAGTTCCCGCTAAGCATACCTTTTTCCCATATGATTATCTGCATTAATGACACTGAGCATACCTGCTGGGTATTAACATTATTATTATACTTATCGTACGCCCGCGACTATCATTAACGGCAATGTTACATAATACTCGTCCCCCGACCCCCACACCACGTAGTGTCCGGCTGTGCTTCGACCGCTGAGTCTGCCGTACGTCGCCGCAGGCATCTCAGTGCAATTTCCCCCCCCCCCCCTTTTATTATTGTATAATCCCCAAGAATCACCGGCACTGCTGCCGACGTTTCTACAATCGACATTTTTCACTCATCACTCTACTTTTTTCCCGAGACCGACAATCAACTAGACGTCCAGACCTCGAGTTCTTTCCGGAACCGGCCAATATACCACGTTTTTCGTACGCAACGGACACAACGTTTTTTCAACGCGGAACTTTTATTTTTATTAAAACGGTGTTCTACACAACCATGATGGGCTAGGCGTCAACCACGGGCCTATTGGTGGCCAGATTTCCACAGTCCAGTGACCGATGCCGATGGGTCATGTCGACCGCGTGTGTGTCGACGGCCAACGGGCCAACCCATCCCAGCCATCGGTCAACCGACCAGCCAGCAATTCTCATCATCTCAACATCGTCAACAACGGAAGACCCCATAAAGTATCATCTATTCTCCTCTGTCCCCCCCCCCCCCATTTAAATGTACGAGCTCCTCCCGGTAACCCTGTGGGAACACACCATGCTTTGTATGGTTTGCCGTCTCCTGTGGGCCGGTGATGGTTCGAGCGTTGGTCGGCTAAGTGTGATTGCCCTCGTGGCCTAGCGGTTAGCCCCCTACCCATTTTCATACAGCTGGCGTAAAACCCAGTTGTCCCTGTGCGTGCTGTGTAGGTGGCGCCAGATCACACTTACCACCACAGAACCATATTTTTATCCGTCCCATGCCCCCAAAATCCTAATAAAAAATGTTTCTTTTCTTTTTGTGCATTATTCATGTGATGCAAAAATTATTATCAAATTATTATTACTCATGTGATGCCAAATTATTATTATTCACGTGATCCCAAAATTATTATATTATCATAAACTGCCAAAATTATTATATTATCATGTTTAATTGTATCCAATATATAACGTACGAATAGTTCAACATAAAAAGATCATGTATTTAGTCAACCCTCATGTCCGACAATATACAACAACGCTGAGCAACTCCCGCGCTCTGTGATCAACGGCTGTTCGCGTAATAAATATTATCATGATAAAAATGCATGACGCTCCGAAGCCTTTGAGTCTCGGTTCGTGGGTGATGACCTTAAATATATATATCCTAGTCAGATGCCACTCCTTGACGAACCTGTGGCCGTCCGATTAAGCGAGATTAATGTCACAAAGATTTTCGATAAATATCAGTCTGAATGCAAAATACTTCATTCAATCGATATTATATTCAATTATGACGATAACGTACATTATCCTCAAGAGTTCTTATTTGCCATTTTAAAAGGGCAATAGAGTACACTGGGTCAGCTAGTATATATATATTATATAAAGTATAATAATTCATATCACGTTAATTTATTAGTTTGTTAATTATACAATAGGAAGAGAACTCACATTGTTTCTTGTTTATTAATTCATTTTTCACTTAAAATTATACCTTCTGTTCAGTTTTGGTGACGTCTTAACGCGACGGTCGACGGTTGTGATGTGGCCGACATGGCGATGAATAGGGACATCGGTTTTTTGGAGATCTTTGGCCGGTAGACCAACGAGATCCGTTTGACGACGTGATGGTTTTCAGGAGATCGGCTAATCCGGTGGCATAAGCTTTCGGCTGTATTGTCAGGAACCGAACAGCGTTAGTCAAGTTGCTCTTAAGGCTGGTTGAGCTGGGTGCCCAGATGTCAGCAAAACCAAGTATGACCTGGGATGGAAAATTAATATAATATAGATTCAAAGACTACATCGATAAAACAAATTAAATGTATTATCGATGGAGTCGTTGATCTATATGTTCGAGCGCGGAACGATTTTGCCATGTATATAATATAATATATACTTGTGTCGGACACCACGGTGTGGCGGAGATAAAAGCACCTTGCGAATTCCCCCACTCCAGTGTCCGACGACATTTCGTCTGGTGATAGCTATGCTGCTAGCCAGACCGTTGACCGACAACCTTTTTTTTTGTCTTTTTCCAACACTTGGGCCCGACACACGTTTCTGTCCGCCCACCGTTATTGCACGCCGCTTTATGCCACCGGTTAGGTTAGAAAATTTGATCAAAATTAGTACACTCGGAGACAAAGTGATAGTATATGAAGAAGTTATCTATCATTTAAGGGGCATTAGTGAACAGCTAGTGAAAACCATGGGATACACTACTATCGGGATACAAGTTGGAAATCGCACAATACCTACAGAATTTCAGGTAATACATCCAGCTTTCCCGATACCCCATGATGGAATTCTCAGAAAACCTTTTATAATTGGGAACCAGACATATATAAATTATCAGACAAACGAACTTACTCTACTCATAGAGGACGACATTATCTCTGCACATTACACACGCACCACCATTCTAGCACGTACTGACATTTTAGTAGCTATTCCTATGTCCAGAGGCATAGCCCTCCAATTTAGACGAAGATTTGGACAAATACAACAACTACGCCAACAAGAAAAATCAATCAAGGATGTTATATTTTTACGTGTAGAAGACTGAACGACTTTCTACTTAATAACGAAGTTACATAGTTGGCAAAAACCAACCTATCCGTCAATATTCAATTGTTTACGAAGACTTAAGGTACTTTGTGAAGAAAAGCAAATCACTAAACTCACTTGTCCTAGAATAGGATGTGGACTGGATGAACTCAAATGGGAGGAAATCCGCAGAATGCTTCGTTACAATTTGAAAAACACTACAATCTGTGTTAGCGTCTACACTAAGGAGGAGTTATCCGAAAACGAGAAACTCCGATTAATATCAGAGTTCTGCTCATCCCGGTTATCAAGGGGTAACTAGAACTTTCAACAGAATATATGCCCATTGCCCAGTGTCACTGGAATGGAACGAGGAAACAAATACGAGATTTTATTAAGAAATGTCCTATGTCAAAAAAATAAAATTGGGTATAAACCATTGAAAGAGCCCATGATGATCCCAATTACTTCTAGCCGACCATTCGAGAAGATATTTTTGGACGTAGTAGGACCTTTACGACGATCACATAAAAGAATTTTTCTTTGTCCTGACGCTACTATATGACTTAACGAAATTCGTGTGGGCAGCCCCAATGGAAAACCATGAAGCCAATACGGTAGCACATCATTTTGTGACGCAGTTCGTGTGTTTGCAAGGTCTACCGCAGAGCCTTGTAACCGATTGTGGTACACAGTCGACCGAGAGTTTACGCTCGGTACCTGAAAACTACGTGCAGTAAGCTTGTAGAAGTAATTCTAAATTCTAAAATTATGTATACCCCTTATATACCCGTGACCTTTATCCGTGGTGTGATCCCGACAAAGTCACCGGATAGGCTTATACTTAAAACCGTACATACTAGTTGTTTACGCCACATCCATGAATAGTCATAATAAAAAAAACAATCATAATCAATTTAAAATTATACATTATAGTTTTCTAAGTATTTATGAATGTGCGCTTTTAATCATGTAGGCCAAAAGGCCAGAAAAACACGTAAACATGTAAAAATACAATACTAGGCGAAGCCCGGTACAAAGAGTAAACATGGTTTACTACATATATATTATCAAGTATTTATAATATGACAAAATCAAAAAATATTTCAAGCTTCAACCAATGTTGTTGGAGGCATCCTAGCAAATTGGTAGTTAAATAATGAAGTTTGAAAGTACAATCATCTAATTGTAAAATTCACGTTGATGTGCATGCTGTATTTTTAAAATATTGTCGAACAACATCAACGGAGATATTGCTAATTTAATTTTAAATTATTTTAGTGTATAGTCAAAATTGTATTAGATAATATTCCTCGCGGTCCAAATTACAATGCACTATACGACGCCCAACCAATATAAAAATAAAAAACTTATTTCTACTATTACTATTCTACCTGCAATTTTTTTTATTTTGTCCATTGATGGCGTAATCTGTTATCAAAAAAATTGACGAAAATTTAGTATTTTATGTATTTGTATTTTCGATACAATTTTGCGCATGTGTTCTTCGGAGTTAAAACACGTAGAACGACGGCGGAAATAGCGCACGTCGATACAATTTTGATGGTGTATTCTTTGGAGGTAAAACACGTAAAACGACGGAGGTAATAGCGCACGTCGATACAATTTTGCGCGTGTGTTCTACGGAGGTAAAACACGTATGAACGACGGCGGCAATAGCGCACGTCGATACAATTTTGCGCATGTGTTCCTCGGAGGTAAAACACGTAGAACGACGGCGGCAATAGCGCACGTCGATACAATTTTGCGCATGTGTTCTACGGAGGTAAATACGGATAAACGACGGCGGCGAAATTACGCAATTTCACAACGGAACTCAACAATAAACACCAAGAAACATGCGGAACGCACGCCGACAACAACAAATTAAACTAACAAAAACAACGATGATAGCCAGCAATTGCAGCGGATGTCACAAGTGATACGCGCTATCAGGCGGCGTAGTACTACGATACTCGACTAGGTTCACCCACGACCGTCTGCCACACAAAGCACTACTATGGCCGCTTATATTGTTAACGACATGTATTACTCCGGTCATATTGTTCGACGACCATCGTTTGTCGGTAGATTGTCCACTCAAGCGGTTTTTTGTTTTAAATTTTAATTCTGTTCCTATAGTCACATTTCCGTCTTCCGATGTGTAGTGTGTACACTCATGTGTGTGTGTGTGTGTGACTTTGTTCCGAGCAGTTATAATATTTGGGATTTATATGGGTAATTCAAATTTTATAGTTTTATCTCTGTATGTAAAGGGGTGAACAGAAAATGTCTTTGAGGAAAAAATTATTTCCTGTACTACTGCAAATATCGAGACAAACAATGACACAAAATGTTTAATTGTTTTATTGATATACCTATTTTGTATTTCATCAGTTTAATTTTTAAAATTGAAATGTTTAAAGTATATATCTAAATATTGTACATTTTTATTTCTTTTTTTTGGAACAAAAATAAATTTTCTTGAATTAAAATAATTATTTTTAATACAATATAATTTTCTGGAAATGGTATGTGTAATAATATTATGATTAAATTATAATTTTTTATTATCTTGGAATATAAACTTTAGAGTTTATTTTAAGTTAAAAAATGTTGATGGCTACTTTTAGTCATGGTTATGTTTGTATGTGAGGCATAGGCGCACATAGGGGGGTGCTTGGGGGTGCTTAGCACCCCCAGTTTCCTGTAAAATTTATTTCAGTATTTCACCAATAATTTGTAAATTATTATGGTTTATTGAATTTGACATTTTTTTTTTCCATTATAAATAGACAATATTATTATAGTTCACAAATTCACAGTATTGTATGATTGCACGCTTCCCTGTTTAAGTTTTCGTCTAAGCATTAAACAATAAACAGCAATCATATTATTATTGGAAATCATATTATCATTTATCTAGTCTTACTTTATATATTATATTCTTATCTACTGTTCACGGTTTGCTTGACAGTTGGCCACGAAATTATTTTCTATTTTTAACTTTGTTTATCACTTGGTTTTTACTAATATTTAAACAGTGGGCTAGGCTGAATTGATTGCGGAATGACAAATATTATTACCAATTATACCAATTATATTATTCATTGACCATTGTTATTTACATTTTATATGCTTGATTTTTTATTCAAAGTCTATTTTACATTGTTATCTGTTAATTACCCAACATAATATAATCATGTTCGGTATTTTTAATAAAAGAACGAAGCCGAATCCAAAAGTTTTGGACGAACCGACACAATTAGGTAAACGGAGTAACAATGAAGAACATGTTGATGATCCTCTGTTAAGTACAAATAATACAGTAAGTAAAAATTATAAATATTTCTTATATCAATTATAGATTATACACTTATAAATTATTTAAATAATGTATAGGCACAGAATAGATTTAATCTATTATGTGGTATACGTTATACTAATAGGATCTATAGATACCAATTTCCAGTATACCTATTTTACAGTACCTAGGTACTAGGCGTCTAGGCACCTTTTTTAGTAGGTAACTATGTGTATTATAATTTTTATTCATTACCTACTTTATTAGTTACAAAGGGATCAGTCTGCACAATGTACGACACTTACTTCAATTTCCATTGATGTCATAAATGACTTGGGTGATTTACAAACCGGACCTGTACGTCCCAAATTACAGGTAAGAATTATAATTGTACTTAATAAATATTAAATAATGTAGCTAATTAAAAATTAAATTCAAAAATATTTAAAACTTTTACCTACCTACTGAAAACATAATTTATTGTAAAAATACAAAAATATTAAATAATTAAAGTACATTTATTTGGTTGTAATACATTGTTGTGTTACTTTTTCTGTTATTTATTTACTTTTACTTTTATTTTTTGTAACAAAATAACCAATTGTATCTAATTACCTAAATTGTTTTATTTAAAATAGACATATCCATTGACGACATTTGGAAAACAAAAACGGTCATTTGGTAGTTCATACTTCCAACAGTATGAGTGGTTGGAATATAGCCTTAAAAGAGACGCCGTATTTTGTTTTTGTTGCAGAATGTTTGGCAAATCTGAAGATACTTGGGTGAAAATTGGATTTTCTAACTGGCAAAAAGTAAGATTTTTGTACTTTCATAGTTTAAACTTTTAGGCTGTGTTTATTTGACTAATGACTATAAAAATAATATAATATATATAGTATATAATAAAATATTTTTCATGTTTATAACCTAATACTTTTTTTATAGCTAAATGAAAAACTAAAAAAACACAATACATCCTTGTATCATCTAACGTACATTGCTAAATTATCATCATATAATTTAAGTCTTAAATCTGGATCAGTTTTGTCCAATTTATCTTCTGGACACCAAGAACAGATTAAGAAAAATCGTACATACATATTGCATTTGATTGATATAGTATTATACTTGGGAAAACAGGGTAGTGCATTTCGAGGCCATTCAGAAGGCACTGAATCTTTAAATCAAGGTATGTGTAAAACAGTCATACAGATATAATATAGATAAGCTTAAGGTACCTATTATATTTTCTTATATGTTACACTTATATCTTATTCATTAGTGTAAGAAAAAATCTTTGATAGGTATATACAATTTTCACTTTTAATAATTATAAAACAAATTATGCATATATATTATCTATACTATAATATTTCTATATGTATATTGTATAAACATTTGTTATTGTTTAGGGAATTTTAAGGAATTATGCAACCTTTATGAAAAATCAGTACCAGATTTCCATTTGATTTATAAACAACCTAAAAACTACACTAGTTGGAGAATCCAAGAACAGTTAATTGAAATATGTGCTAATCATATTAATGAAACTATTTTAAATGAAATTTCTACAACTGGATTTTTTGCTATTATGTGTGATGAAGCTAGGTGAGTATTAAGTAAAAATGTTAAACATTTCATGTTGATATAATTATAAATATTTTAGAATCCACAAAGAAGAACAGCTTTCAATATGTGTTCGCTATGCAGTTGAAATGGAAGTGTATGAGCGATTTTTAGGCTTTGTGGACGTGTCAAAAGGACAAAATGCAAATGATATTGTTGAAGCTATATATGCATATTTTGGGGGACAAAAAATATCCATACAGAATATCAAAATTGTTGCACAGTCCTATGACGGTGCTAGCGTTATGTCAGGGAATATGAATGGCGTGCAAGCTAAAATAAAAGAGCAACATCCTGCAGCAGTATACACTCACTGTATGGCTCACCGCCTAAATTTGGTGGTTGTTGACACATGCAAAAGCATTAAGGTATTAGTTTACATTTATTATTTATAATAAATGATTTTAACTATAGTATATGTGTTCAAATTTGTCAATTAATTTTAAATGTTTGTTTGTTTATGTGGACAGAGTGCTCAGGCAGCATTTAATATATTGGAAGCAGTGTATGTACACTTTTCAAGGCCATCAAAAAATACTAAATTAATAGAAATTCAAAAAAAGATGGGTCTATTTAAGAGTACTACTGTTATGCGAGTATGTGATACTCGATGGGTATGCCGGTATAAAAACTGTGAATCTATAATAAATAATTTTGAAAGTATTGTTAAAGCACTTAAAGAGGAAGTTGAAGATCAGGCAGACAAAGATGTGGCTCAAGCAATAGGTTAATATTTTTAATTTTATAAGAACAATATTTTCTAACAAATTGACAATGACATGTTAAACGATTATTAATTTCCAGTCATTTTAAGTTCAATAACAAAAAAAAACTTTATTGTTATAATTTTCATTCTATATGATGTTCTTTGCATCATTAATATCTTGAGCAATCAGCTTCAAAATAAAAAAAGCTACATTGGGAAATTCTGGAAAAATAATTAAAGGTGTTATTGCTTCATTTAAAAATCTGCGTTCTGATGAGGCTTTTGATAAATTTTGGTTAAAGGATCAAGATTTTGCAGATAAAAATAATATACGATTGACAATGCTACCCACAAACGAAGGTTAGTTCTTTATTATCTATTTGGATTATATATTATTGCTTTATTTAATAATACTGTATGTTTATAAAATAAAATAAAACATACTATATTACACACATATATAACATAACACAAAATATTTATGTATGTATCCGACTATAGTGTCAAAAGAAAAACTAACTCGCAAACGTCGTGAACCAGCCAAACTTCAAGATTATGCCCTAAGTCATCGAACAGGAGCAGAGTCTGAAAATAATACTTCAAACACTATTGAATATTGGCGTACAACAGTTTATTTAAGAATAATTGATACAATAATTATAAATTTAGAAAAACGTTTTTCGGAAGAAAGCTTAGAGCTGGCGGAATCTGTGGACAACTTTTTTAACTTGGATGAACATAATAGTTTGTGTTTTATAAACACTTATAAGGTATACATTTGACAAAAAAAAAATTAACTATTTAAAATATTTATTACATGGTCATATCTTTTGAAATATTATTATATAAATCTGTTTAATATGTATATCAGGATATTTTGAAAATATCAACAGCTAGTTTATCAGCAGAAATGCTGGTCTTAAAGAATAGTCTACCAGCCAGCTTTGTATTTGAAGACTTGAAAAATCAATGCTATAAAAGTTCATTTCCAAACGTCTATAAACTAGTTCAAGTGGGAATGACAATTCCAATTTCTTCTTCAACGTGTGAACGCTCCTTCTCAGCTATGCGTAGATTAAAAAACTGGTTACGCACCAGTATGGGCCAAGAAAGATTTACTAAACTATCTACACTTAGCATTGAGAGATCTCACCAATAAAATAGAGGGGGAAATTATATTGCAAAAATTTGCAATATCAAACAGAAAATTAAATCTTGTTTAACATTAATAATTAATGATTACATATTATTATAACTATTATAATATAATTATTTTTAAAATATTTGTTTTTATTTTCAATGAAAATGTATAATTATCACAATGCAGTTATTATAGTATTAGGGTGGTGTGGGGGGCAAAGCCCCCACGGGTCTGTGTACAATAAATTATTCCAGCACCCCCTAAATTCACACCCTATGTGCGCCTATGATGTGAGGGTAAAGACGGTATTTTGCGTTTCAATGTATGTGTATAATGTTCATGATAGGCACTTTGGAATCCAAAGTTTGGATTTACCATCACGTGGATATTGAGTATAAGATATTATGTGAATACGATGTTTTGACTAGGCGTTTCGCATGCGGAAGTATATTGTACCAATATGTGAAATATATAGTTAGAAACATACATACACACACACACCGCACACATGAATACAATGAATAATGGTATTATAAATATTAATATATCAACATATATAGGTAGTAAATTTTTAAATTGTATATTTAGAAATATATTATGTTCATCAATGTATTTCAGGTGAATATTTTAACGAAAAATAAGTTATATCTAACCAAATTCATCTTTTGTCGTTCATATTCTTACAGAAATAATTTCTGTATGGACTCATAAAAATTAACATTTTTGAAACTCTTCATTTTATTTATACATAAAAGTTAAAGTTTAGGAAAAAATTAAGTAATTCTCATATAGGTATAGACTATAAACAATAAAAGTATAAAAAATTAAAATATTTCTGAATAATTTTGGATGTTCCAAAAAACATCATTGGTAATAAATACATTTTTTTTCGAAAATATGAAGTAAAATGATAAGGAAGTGGTGATAAAAATTTGAAAACCGACCGGCCGTCATCATAAGTATTATAAATACTTGATAATATATATTTATAGTATAGTACATCGTACTCTACGAGCCATAATGGGCATTATAAAAATATATTAGTTATTAGTAAGTTGTTTATTTTCCCATCTATTTTAAAAATAAACCAATATTAAATTCATAGAGACAATTCGATTTTGGATATTATTTTATAAATAGTATAGATATCAGTATTCATTCTGGGTAATTAGTTTAATATGATTACCTAATTACAAGTGGCTATTTAGTGTATACATAGGCATTTGACAAGGTTTATTTAGAACCAACTTTTCCTTGCGATAATATAAATTAATAATTTTTTTCTTCATTAATTTGTACTAAAATATATGAACTACTATTTATTTATTGTTGTATGCTTTTTTATAACTAAGTAGTAATATAAGTAAATATTATATTAATAACTATGTCATAGTGTAATATTAGTAGCTGGTATTGGTATAAATGTTATGAATGTTTCATATTTTACATATTCAAAAAGAATACATAGATCTAAGGAAGGTATGGTTAGGTTAAAATAAAAAGCTCAAACTGTTGTTATCATAAATATTATGTCGTTATGTCATTTTATTGTAGTTAATCTAACAATGCAAATATACTAAAAACCATACAAATAAATGTAAAAAAATTATAATTATCTAGATATTTATCTTTATTTTTATCTAGATAATATTTGCTAAAATTATATTATCTTATCTAGATAATTTTTTAGCTATTTCCAACATATTTCTGCAATTTTTTTGTGCACAGTCGTTCTTAACTCGTTGAAATTAGAAAAAAAAAATGATGGGTAGCTCAAGTGAATTCATGCCAAATATATTATAATATTGTATAGTTAGGTTCTAAATTGTGTAAAAATTTTAATCAAAATTTCATAATTTTGTTTATTTCATTTAAACGAAATTCCAAAATTTTTCTTCATATAAAAGAGCAATTACGTTCCCGTTAAGTTCCTCAAAATTTAACCAAATCCTTGGAACTAGTTTTTTGAACCCTTTCCTTCCGAGTACTGGTATTTTCTTTATATCAAATAATAGAACAAAACACCTCACATGTTTAATAATGGATGCAAATGCTCCAGCAAATATATTCTACAATCATTGTTTATAGTAGATCAAAAGAATATAGTTGAATACAGTTGTACATGATGATTGTAAAGAATATTCACCATAAATGCAAGGTCAATGGGATAAGGTTTGTGTTTTTTTATGCAATATACTTAATATGATATTCTTGTTTCAAAACATACTAAAAAAATTATCATATAATACTATTTTTTAGGCTTCAAATTTGTTTAAAACCACAGGCGATGAATCTTCATTAACCCTATGTCATCACATAAAATACAAAGAAGAATACCTATGTAGGAACCTACATAGTTCTAATATTTTTAAAATATCCTTCTGTAGTAACAATTTTGCTACCTATAAAATTTAAAATTAAATCTGTTGAAACTAAGATGCATATTTGATTAAAATTTTAAAAATATTAAATATTTGTTACAATAATTACATTAAAAGTAATAGGAAATAGATATAATTTTGAATCAATATGGTTTTTCTTCACCTTATAAATTAATAATATTAATCTATACTGATATAATGTAAAAAAGAAAAATTGTTTGTTTGTTCAGGGTAATCTCTGGAACTTTTTTCAAAATTGTATTACCATCAGAAAGCTAAACCGTCCCAAAGATAATAATTGAATATAATTTTAGACCTATATTTTATATTTGGTCAAAACCATCAAATTGAGTGTTATAACCACTGTTATGCCAGATTAAAAATATTAAATAGTGATAAAGATGGGTTAAATCTATGGGAAGTTTAGAACATCACACTAAGCCGGGTATTTAATGACGAATTGAACAAACATTCATAACAACCAAAATATAGAGAGGGTTTTTTTTAACTGACATATTAAATACATCATAATAATTTAAATTGGAAGATAAGATAAATTAGTATTTCATGAAATAAAAAAATAAATAAAACATTTTTAAGTGAGTTATGAGTAGGTATGTAAAATATTACTATTTGCATACAACAATGGTTAAAATGTATAATACTACTTATAGGGATAAATTCAAACTATAGACGTTTGAATGAGAATATTCGAGAATGTATAAGACTGGTTATGGATTACATGATAGGTATAATTATAAAACTATATGAAAGTTAATAAATTATAATTGTTGATTACACAGATTTGACAATAATATGATATAACATGGTTAGACGACAATTTTTTGCCACAGTTGGAGAATTAGAGGTATATTTAGGTAGAAATCTCAGCCGTGTAGAATTCCTTTAAGAAATCGAGGATTTTAAAAGTTATATGTACCATTATTACTTGTAGAATTATTGTACTGAGACAATTGTTTATATTTATATACAAAAACATAATATGGATCAATTTATTGACATGGATAAAATACCTTCAATTAAAATTAGATAATATATAATTTAGGATTATTCACAGCATATAGAGGGCCGCTAAGGCTGGAAAATATAAAAGATTAAGCTTATATTCATTGCAAGTGGCAAGTGCCTTGGAAAATAAACTTTACACCAATTTTGTGATATTATATTATATTATATGTTAGTATGTGATGAGTAATAAGACACCAGGAGATTTCTATTTTTTAACACAAAATAAAACATTGATTAATATATAATATAATATTTCCCAATTTTTTTTATTGGTCAATACAAAAGTTAAATGTAAACACCTTATGTTGTCACTTGAAATGTATATCTGTAGATAGGTATTGCTCTATTTCCTCATCTTGCAATAACACAAATATTTTTAAGTCTGATAACACTTCTTTGATGTCTTTCAGCATGGCCATTGGCGTGTCCCCCTGGTTTGTTGATGTGATGTGTCAATTATCCAACAACACAAGCAACTGTGTTGGCTGTCAAACAAACGACCAACAATATGTATTAACTGTTGATTAATCTTTCAATCTAGTAATCTAGAGATTACTTCCAAGTAGTAGAATAATTAAAATTAGGGGGAGGAGAAATACTTACGATTTCCTTAAGAATACCGTCGTTTCCATGTACTTTTGCAGGACGTGGGTGCATTTTGGAACAGCGCACGAAGATAACACCGTCAAGATAAGGTCCTTTATGGTCACCATCAAATCTGTATATATGTAAGGCTTGGCATTTATGCAGTGGATAGTTTTATCTTTGAGTGTTACAATTTGGATCTGTCTTTAAATATTAATTGTATTACTTATACATTTATTGAATACAAACTGGTGTGAGTATTATAAACATTAAACATATAATAATAACTTTAAAAAATTCAACCGCCTAGAAAACCGAGTGTCTATTAATATGGTTAGTTACATTTAAATACAAAATCTTTATATGTCAAATGTATTCAATATTATTAACTTAAAGTTAAATCTACTTGTACATTAGATATCTCATAGTTATTTAATGAACATTAGGTAGCAAAATACCAAAATTGGTCATATAAATAAAAATAATATACTATTGTTTTTAAGTATAAAAAATAAATGTAAAATTAAATAATGTAAAAAAAAGGAATCTAGGTTTTATATTTTATAAATGTTTGAAAAATAATATTATTTTATTTTAGGTCTCAATAACTTCAACCTAACTTAAAATATTAAATATTATTAACCTTGTATGCAGCGTCGTTTGAATAGTCATGTGCTTGCATTTGAGTAGTAGTAATAACTTGTTGTTGCTGCAAAAAATTATAAAATAAATTTATATGAATTTCTAACTCAAAATAATATGATATAATATAATATATTATATATAATAGAATAATATAATTTTCTTGAATTTGACAAACTTTGTCATAATGCTTCCTTCAGACGTCATAAACAATTCATGTGGATTTATACCAACTTATTTTAGATTCTTGAGAGGAGGGAGAGAATGTATTGATTTTACTAATGTGTGTGTGTGTGTTTAACCTTGTATTAAATTATAAAGATCTTTAACTAAGCTAAAATTTATTGGGGCAAAGTGGTTTATACCTGTATGGGGCAATGTGGGGACGTCCCCACTTTGCCCCAAATAAAGAAATCTATTTTGTTAAATGTAAATTATGCGTTTTCAGAATGGTTAGGCATTATAAAAGAAAAACCAACCAACATTCCTGGTCTGAAGATTCAATGAAGTCTGCAATATTAGCATACAATAATAAAGAGATGGGATTCAGAAAAGCTGCATTGTCTTTTGGTGTTCCTCAAACTACTCTAGAAAGAAGAGTAAAACAATTTTCAGTAACTGACAATTTAGCTAAAGCCAGCACAAAAGGTAAACTATTATATTTAATTATAACTACATTTTAAATCGTAATTCCAAATGTTTAAGGTATTGAGTTTGGTACCTATACCTGTAATTATCAATTTAAACATCAATTAAATTCTCAATTACAACATTTTGAATATTTTTTTTATGAAACTTTATTTAATATTTAAATATAGAATAATTTTACTAAGTATTTGAAGATCAATTAGTAAATTTGACTTTGTAATTATATAGCTCTTGGAAGATTCAAAACTACCCAGGATCAGGAGGCACAATTAGTTGAGTACATAAAGACTATGGAAGCACGTCTATTTGGTTAAACTTCTTTGGAGTTGAGAAGTTTAGCATACCAACTGGCAGTAAAAAATAATATAAGCCATACATTTTGTAAAAATGATTTAGCAGGAGTAGATTGGTTGTACGGCTTTATGAAGCGGCATTCAGATTTGTCCTTACGTCAGCCAGAAGCTACTTCAGCTGCTAGAGCATCAGGCTTTAATAAGGTTGCTATTGGTAAGTTTTTTGCTTTGCTAACTGGAGTAGTGGATAAATACAAGTTAACATCTTCACAAATTTTTAATGTCGATGAGACTGGGATAACATGTGTTCCAAAATCGCATAGTAAAGTAGTTGCATGCCGTTGCCGTCGCCAAGTAGGAGCAATAACTTCTGCTGAAAGGGGTCAGACAATAACAGCTGAAATATGCATGAGTGCTGATGGGTCATACATGCCTCCAATGCTTATTTTTCCTCGCGTAAGAAACAAAGTAGAGCTTATAGATGGTGGACCACCTGGGGCATGGGCTGAAGTTCATCCAAGTGGATGGATACAGACTGATTTGTTTCTTAAATGGTTCGATAAATTTGTAATTTTTTCCAGAGCATCTAAGACCCATAGGGTTTTACTTTTGCTTGATGGCCATTCTACCCATACTAAGTCATTAGAACTTATAGATAAAGCTAGAGATGCTGGTGTTATATTGCTTTGCTTTCCACCTCACTGCACGCACAAACTTCAACCATTGGATGTAGCTTTTATGAAACCACTAAGCTTATATTACAGTGATGAAGTTAAAAGAAGGCTTAGGGAACACACTAAAGACCACAGAGTTGTCACTCAGTTTCAAATCGCATCGCTTTTTGGTAAAGCATATTTAAAAGCTTCAAGTATGACAACAGCCATCAGCGGTTTTAGAGCAACAGGCATTTGGCCATTAGATGCTAACATCTTTCAAGAACATGACTTCCTTGCTAGTGTGGCTACTGACATTGATTTAAATATTTCAGTGACAACAGATCAACAGAATTTTTCAAATAGTGTGTTCCCAGAAGTTGAACCAGAAATTATAATTCCAAATATACAAACAAATAGTCTGCCCACAGTTCAACCAGCAATTATAATTCCAATTTTAGAAACAAATAATACCTCAACTCTTTCTCTAACACAACATGATTCACAGTGGCGCAACAAGCGGGGGTGTTGGGTGGTACTTACACTGGGGCACCAGAGTGCAATGCCATTTTGGGGGGCACCATCTGATGCTTTTGTTTTTTCGATATATTATTATTATAATATATAAAACCAATACAAAAATAATATATAATATGAGTAATAACTAATATGACGAATATTATGTATAATGTATATTAGAATAACACGACACATCAATATTTTAATAAACATTAAAATGTGGTATAACCATAGAGTCATAATAATAAAGATATCTATTTATTATTTCTTGTAAAAGTTACTAAAATAGTTTATAATATGAATACTCCTTGAAACGGTTGACGTTATCTAGATTGGATTCGTTTACCTACCATATATTATCATAAGTACATCTAAAAATAGTACAAAAATAGAAATATCTAACTTCAAGATTCGAGTTTTTTTACCAGTAATTGATACTGTGATTTTTCAACTTTCCAATAGATTTAATGCATTGAAAGAAATAACTGAAAACTTTGATTTTTTACAACCAATTACATTAGTTAATGTATCTGAAGATGACTTAATAAAAGCGTCATATGATTTTGTACAATTATATAAAAATTATATAACTTCAGATTTAACTCGGCAATTACTCTCAATGAGAGAATTAATTAATATTTCTGAAGTGAAAAATATTGAACAATTAACATTATACATTTTAAAACATGACTATAGTACATCATATTGTGATATTTTAAGCGCAACTTTAATTTACCTTACATTACCTGTAACAGTTGCATCAGCGGAAAGATCGTTCTCTAAACTGAAGCTTATTAAAAACTACTTAAGAAATTCAATGAATCAAGACCGATTGTCAAACATTGCAATTTTAAATATTGAAAAAAATAAAACTCAAAACTTAGATATGAATAAAATAATAGATAACTTTGCCAACATAAAAGTTAGAAAAGTCAAGTTTAGTTAATTTTTTTTTTTTTTAAATTTAATTATAATGTTTTTGATGTTATTATTTATAAGCTATTTAAATATATTATAATATGTCTTTTTGTGAAATAATTTGTTAATAATTTTAATTTACAGGAATTTTAAATGCTTCTTAAATTTTTCTCCTAAACATATTAAATTATCACAGTACTTCCAGAGGATTGATTTAATTTTATCAAAAGATTTGTATTTATTTAATTGTTTACTAGGTTATTTAAGGAATATCATTTATGTTTTAAATATTAATATATATATACATATATATATTGAGATTATTGAGATTTGTTAAATTAAAAAAGTAAAAATATTTTTCTTGCCTAACATAGAAAATATGTATATCATTTTATTAATTATATTTTATAATATAAATTCATATATACAGTCAAAACAGTTATCAAATATTTGCCTTAAGTTTATTGAAAAATTAAGTTTAATAAAAATTTTGAAAAAACTTTAAATAAAAAGATGGTAATTGATACGGTACAAAACACACATCACTTAAAAAGGCCGTTCTCACGGCCAACAGATAATACTCATATGGCAAGCCAAAACAACTTAATATCATGCACATAACTCACACAAATAATCAGGTTATATACGAGTATTCTACGCAACATTGCCGAGTGAAAACGACACCTAGTATACCTGGCGACCCATAGGTCGAGGTCATGTTCACTTGCCAAACACCGATATGTCCACCAATCACAACAACGCTAGGGTTGGTCGATGCGTATATATACGGGTGCATTCGACCGATAGAACCACATTCATACTCCAACCTTCAAGACATCAAGCTCATTCCACATTCATAGCTGCTGTCATAGGAATACGGAGAAGGACTCTCACTACCACGCCGGAGCAACTAATTTAAAAAAGGAGCCGACCGACGAAACCAGCGAGACCCAAGACGCCACCCGAACACCCGAGGACCAGATACGACGACCAGAGCTCAAAGAGCTAAGGACTACAAAGAGTCGCCGATCACACGGTGGAGCCAGCCACGACGAGTGATTCCACTTCACGGGATTCTAAAGACCACTGCCGGACCAGATTATCAACAACCCGTGGTCAGAAATCATAAAAACACACGCATAAATCCCCCCAAGCGCGCCTGCTTAGGCCACGCTACCCGTCCGGGAATACGAACCAACGCCACTTATTTGAGCGGGCCGGACGTATCCACCCGGATCTGCCCCCAGTTGTACATACCTATAAATAAATCATTCCCCTCATTGTCAAGGTGGTCTCGACCCCGTGAACCATACCATACGGTTACGCGGACGTGAACCATCATCCCCATACCTTATAACATTATACATCGAAAATAAAGACACGTTGATTACTCGAAATTACCCGAGTGTACAGTTTCTTTAAAAGTAGCGGAGATTCGCCAACGGCGGCTCCGTTACATAATATAACCACACATTAACACCACTGGTAGGGCACCGTCCAATTTTTACACTAGGGCACCAAAAGTTGTAGTTGCGCCACTGATGATTCACCAGGATGTTCTCATTGGTCAGCAGGTGCTGAAAAACCAGTTAGAAAAGAATTTTTTGCTTTATCTCCTGAAAAAATTGTACCTCTTCCTAAAAGTAAGAAAACCACTGCACGTATATCGAAGAGAAGAGGAAAAACCCATGTCTGGGGCAAAGTGGGGTAAACTATACTTTTTTTTACATCCTTTAAAACTTAGAAAAAAAAAAACCAAATTTTCATAATAAATCCTTAATCAATTACAACAACTTGAAGATTGTGTGAACAAAATTTGAAAGAAAAAAATTGATTTTTAAGTGAATTACAGGCCTTCAGACATTAGCGTCCCCACTTTGCCCCAAGTTCCCCTAAATGATTTATTAAATTTAGACATATATGGTAATATATTAGCATTTGTTGATGTTACCGTACTATTTTTTGAGGGTGATGATTGGACTAAGGTAGAAAAAAAGGGAACTTAGGAATGTCAGTGGTTAATAAAAGGAATTATAATAATACTTCAGTGCTAAATAAAAAAAAAATCAACATTTATCCCATTTGCCTTAATTGCCATTTGTTAAATACAATTGCACAAGAGCAAATCAAAATCACATAGTAATGGTGGTAATGAAAAAAATGAAATATAATTTTTGATGAGAATTTAAAATGGAAACTGTAGTACCGTGCGCTTAAGAAAATCTTTTTATAATATAGGTTAGGTGGATGCTCGATTTGTTTCAAAGCCAGTAATGCTGTTGACATACTTATTTAATTTATCATGGTAAGTACCTTGTACCTAAACACATGGTAGGTATACTAAAAGTGTAGAGAAATTGCGATTTAAGGTAAATAAATGTGAATAAATGTCCTTACAATTTTAAAATAAAGTCTGTTTTTAATCCCTTTACTTATCTACTGGAAAATATGGTAACTGCAAGAAATATTTCTATACTAATAAGTGATAATTAATACATTATAATTATGATTAAATTATATAATTATAGTAATATTTTGGGTTTACGTAGTGAACTGTATTGTCCCAACTTTATTCCACGTTGAGTATTGCATACTGTGCATGTGAAAAAAGTTTGTCAATTTACGGTGAACAAAGTACCTATATAATAATACAATGTATAACAGTGGCGTGGACATGATTTTTATTTGTTTGTGTGTGTGTGTGTGTGTGTGGGGGGGGGGGGGGGTGATAATGGGCGATTGTAAACTCCACCGATTTATAGGTAGTCGATTTTAGGGTTGGATTTATAACATGTAAATTCCACCGATACATTATTTTTACCTGAAAAAAAAATGTAAACTCCACCGATACGTATTTTTGACCTGAAAACACGTAAACTCCACCGATTATAAAATCCACAGATTAAAACTATATGTATAGTGTATATACATCAACTTTCGACTGACTTATCTTAAACTTCATCTTAACGACCGCGGATAAAATCATATCGCGATATCGCGAAACGAATGCATTCGATAAAATATTTTCGAAGGCACATTTTAGTTCGTGAGTTCGTCCGTTTATTTCAAAATGAATACATTAACCGAAATAATCAGTGAACGTGGCCAAATTTTGCTTTGCTTGAATATTATTTTAACTACAAACTATAGTGATCACTATTAATTATTATTATATCATTTATTTTAATATTGTGTAAAAAAAGATATAAGTATCTAAATACCTATAATATATATAAATAATAAATCTGTACATAAATTATGTAGGAACGTATTACCTATAACGTAATGTTAATAATTATAGATTTTTCTATTTTTTTCTATTTGATTTTTATATGATTTTTTTTTAAATTATTGTTAATTATTATTAATAATTATAGATTTTTCTATTTTTTTCTATTTGATTTTTATATGATTTTTTTTTTAAATCATTGTATTTAAATACAATAAATATATTATAATAAAACTGCACCCACATAAATTATGTACTCTTAGTTAATCAGATTGGATTTGGATTACAATTTAAAAAAAAAACATACCAGTGGAGTTTACATTTTTTTTCAGGTAAAAAAAAATGTACCGGTGGAGTTTACGTGAAAAAAGGTCTAAAAAGGTCGCAATCGGTGGAGTTTACATGCGCCCGTGATAATATGTTAACACAATTGGTTTGTAGGGCCCCCATGTTATAACTATGGCATATTGATGTTGAGGTTTTATTTTAAGTTTCGATTCCTGTATGGCTATCATCTAGGGCGTCATGTACCCTATTTAAAATTTGTGTCCATTGTCCCGACAAAAGTTTTATGGAAAGCATTTTGTCCTATTTTTCAAGTCTGTCCTGCATAAATGCAGCTTTTTTTCTTTACTGTTAATTTAAACCTTTTGATATATATTTTATAATAAAATAGTTTTATTTTCGATATTTTTGTAATACATTATTCAATGGAATATTGGAAACTTAACCTAGGTAGGTACTATACCTAGGTATTTTGGATTTTTGTTTTGACGATTTTAACGGGTATACAATTAATAATGTCACATTGTTGTCGACGACGTAATACGTATATGTATACCTACTAATAGTAATAATATAATATTTCATATTATTAGTAGGTACAATCACACTGGCCACTTCGTTATAAAATGTGTGAGTGTTGCGCACTATAAAATATTTATATCTATTTATATTTTACAATAATAAATGTATATATTATATACTATATTTTAAATATTTTAAATGTTAATTGTCATTATCAATTGTACATGACAGATATGAAGATATTTAGTCTGTAACTATTATTTTTAGGTAGACTAGTCTTAAGTCGTTGCGTAGTCGTATTGTGGTGGTGTAAGTATTAGCCAGCAAACAATAAATTGTCAAAATCAAATTTGTATTATCCCAAATCAAAAAAAAAAAAATTTTCAAGATTTGTAATTATTTATAATATACAGGTACGGTATATACCAAGTACATATGTACTAATATATATATAAATATACATAATATACAAATACTCGTAATAAATTAAATATTTATAGTGTTACAACAAGTCATCTTCATTTATAATTTATATGATATCTCCATATTTAACAATTGGATTTTTCTGGTTGTTGTGCCAAATGACGTAGTTTTTTTTTTTTTTAAACTGGGTTCAATTAAAAACTAATTTGGACCAAAAATATGGAGATGTCTGGTTGTTGTTCCGAGGTCATCAAATTATATATTGTTGTTATCAATTCGTAAAATGGTTAGGATAGGTAGTGGTAATAAGTAGACCAAAAATAAAAATGTTTGTTTAGCCCGGACTCTGACTATGGCCCTGTAAATGAAAATCTAGGCTGTCAATCCCAAACAATGACAAAAAAAGAATTTTAAGAAAAAAAATTGAATTTTTAGAAAATATAAAATTAAATGAAACTGATATTTTGAAAATACAACACCGATAAATTTAGTAATGAAGAATGGAAAGAAGAAAGACTATCCAGATTAACAGCTTCAAATTTTGGTAAAATTTTCAAATTGCATAAAACTACTTTTAGAAAAAAAACTCTAATATCCATTATCAACCTGTCTTATGTGATGCGAAAAATGTTTTCCTATTAAGCAAAAAACAAAGACAATTACAAAGTAAACAATTAAATTAAATTAAAATATGTATTATTCATAATTCCAACTCCAAAGTATATCTCGGGGTTTTAATTTTATGGACCGATTCACTGAGAACATTGTTAGTCCATTCAAGCATTCAAGCCCTGGGATTTTGATGCACATTGAATTGTTTTCTGAATCTAGCTACGCGATGCTCGTTTTATAACATACACGTTTAATAAATTTTTGAATCAGAATATTAAGAAGTTTTTAATTTGCATTTATTGACGATTTTAAATTAAAATCATACTTTCATATTTTAGAGCACAACTTTAAAATTTTTGAGGCATTTTGAAAGATTTTGAATTCAAAAATTAAATTTAAAATTTTATTCTAAGATTCTTACAATACATGTAAATAAAATAATAATAATGTATGGAAAGATTAATTATTTTTCTAAATTAAAAAAGTTTACTTAGGTATACAAAATGTGTACATTAGAATTTATAATGAGACTAAAAAAATATATATTAATGCATTTTTTAGTGCATTATGAAAAAAAGTATATTTTAACAATGTAGGTACAATATAATATAAATATATATTTGATAATATAATATAAATATATATTTTATAATATAATATAAATATATATTTGATAATATAATATATAATATAATATATGCGGGTCGATTGCAATATTGAGGCTCAATTTGCTACGATAGGTGACGGATGCACGTGCAATTTTATAACAAAACCCGATGACTGATACATTGTAGAATTAAACTTATAACGTCACGACATTTTGAGCTTATATTAAGTATTAATAGTATCGGATACCTAATAAGTATATAATATAAATAGTACCGTACTCTCATTATAACCTATACAAGTCAATGTCAAAGGACCTGTGTATAATAACATAACATATTTTGCTCGAACAATTTCAAATAATAAATAAGAAAAACAATAATATTAGGGTTATACAAATTAATTTATATTTAGTTGTTTTAATATGTTATCTCGTATTATTTTTCTGTTGTAAACGTGTGAATGGCATGAAGTTTTTTTACGTATATAGCATAGCTATGATAATATAATTTGCATTTATGTAGTTAATGTATCTTAGATAGGTATAATGGTATTTTTTCATACACCTTTTAGTTAATACATTTCAAAAGTGTAAGTTGAAAAATCATTGCCAACCAGTATAAGTTTAAATAAATGAATAGCTTAGTACATTTTCGAGTAGAAAGTTAAAATTTGTGTTTAAACTTTAAACAATGTACAAAAACAAAATTGGTTTTCAGATGGATAGTTTGAAAGCGAGTGTCGGGTGCATTTATTATAAGTGCATAATATTTTATAGTTGGGCTAAAATAATTGAATTATTATTGAATGGAGAATTTTAAATATACCTAGTAAAAGCCATAGGAGTACTGAGTAGGTATGTTTCACCTATTCTATAGTCGATAAGTTAAAGGGGACTATTGAACACGTCTGTTATAATTTATCGGCTGATTCTATGGATTTAAAGGAGATTCGAAAATAATATGATATACCTACCATGGTTAGACCTCATTTTTTTGCAACAGTTGGAGAAATACAGGTATATTTAGGTAGAAATCTCAGCCGTGTAAAATCCCCTTAAGAAATCAAGGATTTTAAAAGTTATATGTACCATTATTACTTGTAGAATTATTATACTAAGACAATTGTTTATATTTATATACAAAAACATAATATGGATCAATTTATTGACATAGATAAAATACCTTCAGTTAGAATTACAAAATATATAATTTTGGATTATTCACTGCACATAGAGAGCCGGTAAAAACCTGTGTAAGCGAGCCAGATATGGTCGGCAGACCATGGTTTGATGAATATATAAATAAATTATGTGTATTATTTTTATACACCCTATACTTTTGTATAATTCTACTTAACTGCTCTACTTCACTAAAATTATTATTAATTATAGATGAATGATCAGATTAAGTCAAATTAATTAAGTCAAACCATTTTTTTTTTTTATTAAATATTCTTTAATATTATTATAATCTAAATCGATTGGCATTAAAAAATTAAGCAAATTCTAGGTTCATTTTTTTGTAAAGCCTATGAAAAAAAAGGAATAAGTTATCTGCCATTATAAAAAAAGGGAATAACTCGACATATTACTTTTAACACATTTGGTCATCATGACTTATTCCCAAAAACCAGTCTTACACTCTTACTTAATCATTACGTACGTGAACACGGTTATAAGTTTGTATATTCAGTTTGCAGCATTGCTTGACAATAAACAGGCAGAAAACTCCCAACAACCGGTCCCTTCCGTCGGACGCCCGGTAGGGAATATCAAAAGCGCTACGATATTTTTGCAGAATATACCCAATAATTTCTAAATTGACAAATCATCACTTAACATGCAGAAAATTTCAGACCATCAATCCGAACGTAAAATTCCTAATAGATTCCGGGAGTGATTTAAATTTGATCAAAATTAGTACACTCGGAGACAAAGTGATAGTATATGAAGAAGTTATTAAAGGGCATTAGTGAACAGCTAGTGCAAACCATGGGATACACTACTATCTATATAGGACAAACACCAGTATTCCTGGATAAGAAAGATGCTGGAAGATGTAAGAATTTTGGTTGTAAATCTAAAACGTATGTAAGCTGTAAAAAATGTAGTGTCTACTTATGTATAGCACGTAAGCAAAATTGTTTTGAATCATTTCATTCTAAATAAAAAATAGTTTTAAATATAATTTTGACTTTAAACCATGTAATGTTTTAATTTTAAACTTTTATTTTAATTCCATATATTATTATTTAATAATTTAATAAATTTTTCTTAATAAAGCATATCTAAATTCATAAGAATCCAAATGATGTAGTATTTTTTGTATTATTTAACATAGATACCTTTACGTCATCTTGTCCTGTTGAGAGGACACATTATATCTCAGGATCAGCCTGTCCAAACAATTTGGGACCAACTTTAAAAAACTTTAAAAATTAAGCTTAATTCAAATTAGTTGAAAAAAATTTTTTTTTCTTTAAATATAAATATATGACGGAAAGGGTTAAGATAAAGCAGACTTCAACAACCCCATACCACCCTCAAGTAATGATTCTCTGGAGAGAAGTCACCGTTATCTGGGAAAATATCTTCACAATTTTATTGACAACGATCAATTGAATTGAGATACGAAAATTCTAAATGCAATGTTCAGCCAAAATTCTACAACACATTCAGCAACTAAATATCAGCCTTACGAATTGGTATACGGAAATCCAGTTACCATCCCCACATCCTTATTAAAAGAACCAGAACCTCGATATAATTATGATGATTACCAGTTCAAAATCAAGAAGCAATTGCAAGAATCACATGCAATAGCAAAATAGAATTTGATTGAAGCTAAACATAAATAAAGTCCAATATGATAGAATTACAGAATTTTCCACCCACAGATGTAGCCACAGTTACACATTTCAACAACACGGAAGGACTTTATTACAAATTTCTAGACTAACTGAAAGTTACAGATTCCGACTGGAAGCTAATAAATTTCCAAAATTTAGAATATTACACGAGATACATAGCGTTATCCAGATTATAAAATACTGCATCTCAACTCTGTAATTTGCGAAATCAACTGTTCCATAACTCCATGAAATTGATGAAAATCACCAAAATTTTTTATCAACTATAGGAAACGATGATCAGTCTAAAAGAAGAACCCGTCGTGGACTTAGAAACGCCGTTAGTCAGGAGGCCAACGCACCGGACGACCAGCTTGTATGCGAGGACTCGCACCCGTAGCAGGAGAGAGAGATCATTGGGGAGATTATTTAAATTAATCGGCCAATATATATGTATTCTTGTACAGTATAGTATAGATACATGGTAACGCTATTGCACGCACACGGAAAAAAATATTTTAATTAATTATAATAGGTTGACTGTCACCCAACTCTGGTCATCATATGTTTTAGATTATTCCGTCATAACTGAATTATTGTAGGTGTTATTATTGCTCTTTCTCGTAACCACTCAACATTTTTTGACGGTAAATTTTTTATATCTGTGTAAACAGTATTTATAAGATCATTTAACCATAAATTTGAGTCCAATTGCCATCACTTAATTTTTTATAATTATCTACAAACTGTATATTGCCATTACTATAACGTTTTAAAATAATTAAGTTATTGGTTTCTTATGTCAACGGTATTTATTTTATCGTTTAAACTTCAAGGAATACCTACATTCATGTTGGTGTACGTGCGATTCACGAGATTATTTTTGCCGATAAATTTTTTTAGAAGAACTGATATCTTTACGCAGATATCAAACACATAATTTGACGGAAAATAGGTCAGATTGCATGTAGCTGGAAACCCAAAGGCCACCGGATATACGTTAATTAACACGTTTATTTTAATTATTAATAACTAAGTATTTTGTCATCATTTTGTAACATTACTGCTACTGACGCGGTGACACTCGAATTGCCTCCCAAATATAGGTAGGTGAACTTTTTTCACAAGACTTTTTGTCCGCCGTCGCTGTTCCTGCGAAGTCACAGTATGGACGCCTCCCCAGGATTGTTGCCGAATATTGAGCTGTCGACGCGTCAGGTTAATCAGAAAATTTGTATTTTTTACCAGTATATTAGATAAATTTAAGATTTAAGATTTGTTTACGGACTATAATATAGATATATGTTGACATGTTGTAACTATTCGATACATGTACAATAAACGTGTTTCCGACCAACAAATTGCTTACCAGGTTCATTTTGTTTTAACCCCTTCGTCACTACCATCCTCAACACATATCGCCGTCAACCACCATACTCGTAGGATCGACAACGGCGAAAACAATATATATAGCAAGACTCAAAGGAAATGGACGGGTTCGCGGAGCAAGACCAGTGAGTGCCAGTATATGTGGGTGCTGTGTGTATGTGTATATGCATGCATGTGTATACTTAAAACTAATGGTAAAAGGCTAACTCTATGGATGGTAACAAGGTTTGGTAATCAAGTTGTTGTTTTACACATAAATTATATAATACACAATATATTATATAATAATACCACAGCAACACAAATGGATAAATTATAATAATAAAGAGCCTTTCTGGCTTAACCAAAACATAACAAAAAATAATATTAAAAGGCCCCTTCTGGCCCAACAGAATAATAATATACACTAATAAAAAATACTTAGGAACGGCCTAGATGACACAGCCAAGCCTTATCAATAGTATATTAAACATAACTAAATGCTGGTTTGTCACAACCAGTAATAATAATAAGAAGACAAACAATCAATGACTGCAAGTGTATAAAATAAGGAATATAATAATTGCTAAGCGGCCCTCGTGGCCCAATAATATAATAATAATAATATATAAGGTACTCATAATATTATGTAAACGTGAAGACTGGCCAGCCGCTACAAGTACCTACAACAATAATCAGTAACACACAAAATAGAATGGGTACAATAATGATACAATATTATACGAAAACCACGGTGATTCTTGCACGTAAATTAATTCTAATAAATAATATTTTGAATTAAAAGAGGATAAAAATTACCAAAAATAATAAAAAATAATTTCAATAAAAAAAGGCAGGAAAATGTCGATTCACTAACCGCTGAGCTATAACCAAATACTTCAACAACTGCAGCTATCATTTCAAATGTAGTTTTGAATGCTTAGTAAACAAAGTTCTAACAAAAAATCAAAAATCAAATAATATATATAATAGGTATCTATTGTACCTATTATATATATTATTTGATTTTTAATTTTATCATCATTGGTATCTTTTATTAATAATTGTCATAAATTACTAGTTATTGACGTTAATCTCTTACCAAATCATGCATGATCGTTAATTACTATTCATTGTCAACATTGACTAAATGTCATATATTCTTTAATATAAGAGGTTTTCATTTACAAACTTCAAATATACCGAATCTTTCGTAGGCTGGAGATTAAATTTGTGATAAATTAATCAATAATTATATACCTACTAATACTTGCGATTTTGTATACAAGAGAACCTAAAAGAGTTTAACACACTTTTTAGTAAATGTTTCTAAAAATATACTACAAAAATACACTATAATTAATTGAACTAAAATAAAGACTATACATATTTGAGCTGAAAAAAAAAACCATAATATCATGTTGACACACAATTTTTATATTTTATCTACATTGCCATCAGCCTTAATTAACTTTTAAATCGTTCATCAATTATATGACATACATTGAATTATTGAACGCATAATAGTTTTCTTAATTTACCAAAAAAGGTTATTGAAATAATATTTTAACAATCCTCACTCAAGATAATATTTAATAAAATTATGATTATTAAAGTTGTTTAAACCACAGAGAGTACAAAAAGATATTGACATATATTATAATATTTTAGATTAAGCATGTTTGTCACTCAATATACAGGGTGTTCCAAATTTCATGTAACAGCAGATTTCAGCATGATCTACTTAAATTAGAAAAAAATGACTTATGTGAAAACCTCTTTGAATCATATACTCTAAACTAAATTGATATTAATTATTTTTTTTTTTAATTAAAAAGGGTAGATTTTATGGGTAACTTTTAAAATTCAAATGGTAACCTATATTTTTGAAATATTATTCATATACCTAGGATTTTTTTTTTTTAACGAATTTTGACGTATCATTCATAATTATGGGTTGATAATTAAAGAAGTTATTTACATTCCAATTTTGTATTTAATTTGTAAAAATGCCATCAATGAATAATAATAATAATAATATACTTAGTGCTTCTGTTATACGCCGATTCATTGATGTACCTACAACCTTAATAATCTGTACGCTATCTAACTACCAATTTACTAGTAATAAAACGTGTATTTGGTATCTTAATTTAATTTTATATTACAAAGGTCAAATCACATTATTCTATTGATAATAAAAAAAAAAAACAACGCATTAGATAATAATATACCGTATAGTGTATACATATTATGTATATTGGATATTGTATTATTTATAAATTTATAATCAATGCTATGGAACGGGTTTTGTCTCCTCAATAATCTTACATAACATTTACTATTTATAATATAAAATTGAAATAAATATCATTCAGTTGACAAATAGGCAATAGCTTATTACCTACACAAAATTGTTGTATAAATGTTATCATACAGCATAAAATTGTTTAAAATGTATACAAATAGGTTAGGTAGCTATCTGTATTTTTGACTAATGTAGGTGCCTGTTCATATTTTTAAATTTATATGTACTACTGTATAATAAATAATAACCAAGGAACTTCAAAATATGCGGTGTAAATTTGGCAAAAATATGCAATTTATTAATAAAATACTTTTACATACAAAATTTAAAAATTTAAATTAGGTAGGTATCTGAAAAAAAAATTAACAATGTACACGTATGTATTACATTACCTACGATTATACAATTTATTTATATCATAGTACAAAATATTAATCCAGTGGTAAATTTGAAGAAAAATAAATACAACCGGTCAGCGGTCACTATTACAAGTTCTCAGTACTATAGAGATTATAATATTATTTTTGGGAGCAATAGTAATAGCTGTTGATGAATTCATTTATTTTGTCAAACTATATGTATAAAAGTATAAATTTCTAAAAAAAAAATTGTTTACGTTAAATCTATGATATTATATGCATATAATTTATGTTCTTAAACCTAAAATATGCGAATTTGTACAAAAATCACCAAATATTCAAAATTATGCAATAAACATTTTTGTATTTGTAATATACGTACTATGAATCAAATTTGTATCGAATCAGATTTTCAATATGCACTTTCTAAACAAATATGCTTAAAGTTCCGAGCCTTGGTAATAACTAATAATATACTTACATACCTATTACCTATACTTTCATATTTTGTTTGAATCAACTTAATATTAGATATAACATTTCTAAACACTGCAAAATGACAACATTCATTTCAAAAACTTGTGTGATTAAACCTCGCGTTCAACATAATGCTGAATGATGCATATAAAATCAAACAGATTTTGAAAGAACATCACCTTTTCACAACATAAAGATATGATCAATCCAATATTAAATTATTATAAATAGGGCTTGGATGTTGTTACATTAATTAAAAGTTATTAAAGACTAAAGGTTATGGCTAGACTTAGAGACTTAAAAGCTTTAAACACAAACATATACGCATAAAAATATGTGCAAATATGTATGCACTAGAAAAAGACAATTTTGAATGAATTTATTAAAAATGTATTTAATTATTATTAATGTATTATCGAGTTTTCCTTTTTTAAATAATTGTACCTATTGGTCTAATGCTTATTAGCAAAAAAAAAAACAATAGGCCGATATGAGTGGTAAACATATGTGTCATGGAGCGCATGTCATCATCACATGGAAGCGACATGGAAGTCACACAATATTTACACAACAATGGTAAAATACATCACATTTGTGTAAGTAATTTAATTTTTAAACTAAATTTTTATGAAGTTTTTTGTGCTCTAATAAGTAAAAACCTTATAACCTTATTAATAAATTATAACAACATCCAAGTCCCAATCATGATATCAAACATTATCATCAAGTATTTTAAATATGTCAATTGCATCAGTAAAAAATTATTGTAATATATTCTGAGTGGCGAATAAGGTTAGGTTTTAGACCAGGATTGAATATTTTTTAGAAGCATTTTCCGTCTGGATTTAGGGCAATTTTAAAACTTTTAATTTAATATTAAAAAATGTATAGATTTGAAATGTGTACAATTTTGAATAATTGTTGAACCATTTAGTAAATTTTAGTATATTAAAATTAGCAAGGAATCAAGATATGCATGATAAAATGAATTTTAAAGCAAATTAATTATTTCCAAAAGTTTAAAACTTAATTTAGTATCAATAAATGTAAATATATTTGAAATGTGTACAATTTTGATATGTAATGATCAATATTTACTATTAAAATGTTACATTATTGTTTTTAGTAAATTTTATTATAATAAAATGATTGAGCTATCAAGCTATGTATGGTAAACTAAATTTAAAAGCAAACTCATTATTCGTTAATATCTAATATAGGTAGGTTATATCGTCTCACATATTTATATATTTGAATGGTCAATTCTATGTGGTGTTATGTGACAACCAGTTGTATATATAGGGTCGCCAACCAGAGCCCGAGACCGAAGTCAGAGTACTCTGGATTTTTTATAATAAAGTAATATATAACACAATTTTGTTTTATATGATCGTTACGTATATTTTAAGAATAAAATGATAATATGAATTTATAAACAAAGAAAAGCCTTGCGGCATAAAAAACTTTGTTTGAAAAAAGTAAGTTAAGCAATAAAAGATAATAAAATAATATTAGTAAATTACTAATAAATACATTAATTAATGTCATCGACTAGGACTTGACACATCATGCAAAGGAATAAAATAATAATTAGTGTATCGGCCATACCACGGGCGTCCGACCACGGCATAAGTATAAGTAATTGATTATTATAAATTACTTATATATATATATATATATTATTTTTATTTTTATTTTTTATTTATGTACCGTATTTTACGGCTGTGGTACGCCTCGGGCTACCACACATAATATATATTACAATGGTAGTACTAAAGAATAATATAATATAGTATTTAAATAATGTACATGCATGATAATAATGAATACCGGCCAGGGTGTGATAATATATTTTTATCTTTCTTGAGTTTAATATATATTTACAATTTTTTGTACTCACGTACTCCGACCCATCTTGGATACACCCGCCCCGGGGGTACCAGAAATGATCTGCGGTAATTTACTCCATATTGTGGTATATAATAATCGAGATGGTTAATTTACGCGGAGCTGATTCCGCGTGTGTGCGTGTTGGAAACGGTGACACGAAAAAGTGAAGAGGAGAGAAAAAAAACATTGGCCAATATTCATTAGTTTTAATTGCAACCTTTGCTCTCGCATCGAGTATTGTTCCTCGATGGCGCGGCGGTGGGAGGCTACCGATGTAGTGCGGCGGTGTTATCCTCTTGACACTGATCTAGAGGAGGGAACATTATAACTTGGCCAGCACTGTATTGATATATAATTTCGAACGTTACAAGGTATCTAAAGAAATGCAGTTTATAAAAGTTAGCAGTTTAATAAATGCCTAATGAAAACATACTTCACAATTTAAACTTAGTGAGCATTATTCGTACAAGAGTTTCAATTGATTTGTGCAAATAACCTTGTAAAATATAACTACAATCTATACCGAAGTCTTTAAAAAGTTATAACAATATGACAATACTAATTGTACCAACTAATTGTTTAAAACACTCGCAATACTTTTATTTGCTATAAGTTATATAGGTACTCTCAATACAATATGATTATGATTGCCATTTTAAACTTGCAGAATTTTAGTCCATGACAGAGGTTTAAATTAGGTAAATTGTCTTCTAAATTGTATTGGTTTCTATATTTAATACACTATTAAATGCGACCAATGTTTAAACAAATTAGTAGAAAATAATTATAAGGCATTCATAAGCACTCAAAATGGTTGCTTTTGTATGAATAACCTTGTAAAATATTACTGCATTAAAGTTTAAGTCAAAAAGTTATAAATTCTACAATTTTATTAACATAAACCAACAAAAAACCATACATGCAAATATTTATTAAGTAAATTATTGCTCATGAGTCATGAGTCAGGAATTAAAGTAAAATAATATTAAATATATTAGCAAATCTAGATATTTAGGTGCTGAAATATGCTGAATTGTTCCACTTTATAGTAAAAATACATATATCATCAGACATCACAATGACACAATAATATGGAGAATATAATTTCATACAAAAAATGATGTCACGTTTGAATTCTTAGGAGTAATGACTTTTAGAGAAATTAAACATTGCTTTTTCATAATAATTTACCATACATAACATTAAACTTTTTAAAGAAAATTAATAATATCCAATAAAATGTTTAGTTTAAATTTATGGGCCAAATAAAAATGAAATAAACAAAGAATACACATAGAATTGTGATGAAAAAGCGAATTTGAAATTCAAAATCCTAGATAGGTATAAATGAACAATATCTTTTAGAGAAATTGAAGAATATTTGAGAATAATGATAACTATGGAATTTAAAAATTATCTTATTCAAAATGGTTCAACTTGTCTACAATCTACATTACAAGAATCTTAAAAATATTTTAATTGTTTAGAAATAATTACTCACGAGTCACGAGTCAGGAATTAAAGTAAAATAATGTTAAATAGGTATATTAGAAAATCTAGATACTTGTAAATAAATAAAAATTACACATTGAATTGTGATGAATATGGTAATTTCAAATTTGAAATCTTAGATAAGTACAAAATGTACAATGTAATAATTATAGATTAATAAATGTATAATAAGTACATCTTAGTGGCCATTAAAAATCTAACAAGGTATAATCTACATTTCAAGAATTTAAGAAAAATGTTAATTCTTTAGATTTAAAATTTCCTTATCATAAGATTAATAGTTGAAGTTTAAAGAATTATTGGTCTCAAAACCTCCAATAAATATTAGGATTAAATCAATCTCTTATCTAATGATATAAAAATGTATATTGTTTAATGTAAAGGTAATCAATACATTTATTAACATTACCACTCAGAATATAAAACTGGATTAAGCATTCTATATTCACATACCAACTACCGATATAATTAAATATGATTATTGTATTCAGTGGCATATTTTGTAATTTGGTACCTTTTTCGGCCGGAACATAAAGGATTTATAGTAGGTACTGTAAGATTACAGGTCATGAATGAAAGAAATTTATCACTCAGAGAAAAAACAAAAATACAATAATAGGTACATACTATTAAGTCTTTGATATGTATCTTGCATTAGTATATTGTTATACTATCATAATTAAATATGACATTGAAGGTATTAACAAATTGATAAATAATTAAACTATAGGTAGGTGAACAACATTCTCAAATTTTAAACAATGATGGTAATGAATAAAAATATAATTTTAACAAGAAAAATAAAGTACCTTTTAAGTGTAAATAGATAAATATACCAAATTATCGAAATTACATATTCTGATGTCAGTTTAAAACGAATGCAAACATTTCCAAACAATAACAGGTAGTTAACAAAAATTCAAACGCACTAACTAGTATAAATTAGGTATAAATTCGTTTTTAAATTATAAATAAAGACTAGATTCTTGTGCACATAAATTCATTTATAAGTTACTCATAGAGTAGTTAGTTACTTTAACTATAGCTATTGTCTCTTTAACTAGTAACTACTTACTATAGAACGATTTCCAACCGGAAATCAAACTTCTCGGATGATTTTCTCACGATTAAAGTACATTTTGAGGAGACTGGAAAATTATTGGAAAATTTCCACTAAAACAGTTCACATTACCCCTTTTTCAGTTGTCACTCATCAAATTAAATCGTTAACAGCACGGTTTAACGGTATATCTACAACTGTGGTTAACAGCGTACCCCGACAACGGGTAAACAAGGATCTAACATCATGTTGGTTTACGGACTCGTTTCCTAGGTTCAGACTTTAGAACATAGGTAAACGTAAACCCGATCAGCTGAACGAGTTTGGCTTCTATATTGTTCTATGATAATACGGCTATTTGGTATTTAGTACATAGACATATTATTATATTATATTTAGATGTCTATGATTATGTATTTATGTATTTTGATTTTTGGTAAACATTAAATAATTTTAAGGTTATAAAATATAATATCTTATATCATTGATAAAATTATTTGATAGTACAAAACACTATTATCATGGTCTTGATTATACACTCAACGGTTCTCAGATTAAGAAATGCAATTACGGCATCATAAATAAAAATAATCTGTAACCGGTTATAATATCAAACGGTATACAGATATACGTTTTGAACCGACTACTGTATACTGTAATAAATTGATAATTTGATACCCGGATTATTAAGGTCGTACAACGGAAGCACTTTTAGTATTATTCACTGTTGACATTTTATAAATTTACACAAACATTCAGATGTCCATAGCTCCTTCAATTATTAACACATTAATGTAAACTACCCGTCAAAATTCATAGAAAATTAAACTGCACAAAAATCATATTTCAAAAATATAAGTTCCCATTTGAATTTTAAAAGTTGACCCTCAAACCCCTCTACCCTAATTAATAAAAAAATTATTTAATATCAAATAGATTTAGATTATATGATTCAAAAAGGTTTTCACATAGGTCATTTTCCCCTAATTTAAATATATCATGGTGAAATCTGCTGTCACATGAAATTTGGAACATCCTTTATATCTTAAATGTAACAAGGCGTTTAGTGTATGCAATATTGATACTTACGATCGATTATTATTACAATACTTATCGTCAATAATAATATTATAATAACGTCAGTATAGATTTTGTGTCTTTACCAATATAACTTTTTAACATCTTGACTTTAATTATTCCATTAATACATTTTTGTTTAGTGTTTAGATTAAATTTAACTAATATACTTTGTTACATACCTATTATGTATGTACTCTAATACAAAATATTTGTGATGTTTGCGTGTGGATGTATTGTGATTTGAAAGTTATATTTAAATATTTTACTCTGAAAACTATGTAATTTTTAAAAACATATTTACTGGAAAACTGAATTGTCAGTAGAATGCCCAAAAATTGATGTTTTCACGTCATATAAAAACGATAATAAATATTAGTTTGACCCACAACAATGTGTTTGACAGAGCGTCCCTTTTTTTTTTTATACTAAACAGATTCATGAATATACTATAAGTTATAACACATACATTCACACATACACATTTCGAAACTTGTCTATATTCAATACATAAAAGAGTATCTAGTAAATATGGGGTTGGAGTCTTAATCATTAAATATACATTTTAATCATCTAAGTAGAAACCTACCTTTTAAAATAAAATAATGTCACTTAATATTTTTAAAAATTGAGAGACGTGGGGTATAATATAGCACACAGGAAAAACTCATTATAGTGTATAAACTGTAAATAATAAATAGTTATGTATTGACATCAGGACAAACTTTTTAGTTATTATGAATTTTTACAAACATAATAAAAACATTTTCTCAACATTTGTTGAAGTTTAGGCAACGATATGAGATAAAGTACACATTTTGTTTGTTTAATGTAGTGTCAAAATGAATTCAAAAACAACAAGCAACGATCTCAGTGAGTGCTATTCACAATTAACAAGTAGTATGTCAGTTGCCGTATTAAGCATTTATGGGTCAATAATAGGCAGTTAAGTTTTGGGCCCCCTAGGAAATTATTAGGTAATTCTAAAAACGCATACATTTTGATTTATTTCTAAATAAATACATAACACCGGACAGTGATATTGGAAATTCTTAAGATCAAATATTTTGAGCTTAACAATAATGAGTTGGCAGAGGAGGCTCAACATTTAGAACGAATAATCATAACTTAAAAAAAATAATTTTAACTCACTATAGTTATTTAATGTACTACATGAAATACTAAATTAATTTAAAATTATGTATCAAAAATCATATAAAGAAGTTAAATGACAATTTGGTTGGGTATTATTTTATAATTTACAGTTAGTAGATATAGTTATACTAAATTACTGACCCAAATTTAATTATAATAATATATATTCTACCGATATGAGATAAAGTACACATTTTCTTTGTTTAATGTAGTGTCAAAATGAATTCAAAAACAACTAGCAACGATCTCAGTGAGTGCTATTCACAATAAACAAGAGGTGTGTCAATTGCCGTAATAAGCATTTATGGGCCAATAATAGGAAGTTACAGTTTTGGGCCGCTTAGGAAATTATAAGGTACCTACCTACTTGTGTCTTTATTTTTACTATCTACCTACTAAATAGTAAATATTAGCAGTTTTAATAAATGAGACAATGTTTATTAAATTATTTTTAAACCAATCTTAATTCTTATTCTTATAGAGAAAAAAAGAAATAATATTTTAAGCTTGTGTACTAATAAAAAAAAAAGATTCTTAGCAATTATAAAAAATAAATTCACTAAAAGTAAATTGTAATACTTTGTTAAAAAATGTTTAACTTCAAATATATTCGGCGCTCGCTGAAAGCTTGCAACCCACAACGGTATTGTATCAACCTAAAAATATACTATAAATATATAATATGAAGTATTTATAATTTGAAAAAATCTAGAAATATTTCAAGCTTCAACTATTGTTTTTGGAGACATCCTAGGATAATATTCCTAGCGGTCCAAATTACAATGCACTAACCGACGCCCAACAAATATAAAAATAAAAAACTTATTTCTACAATTACTATTTTACCTGCAATTTTTTTATTTTGTCTATTGATGGCGTAATCTATTGTCAAAAAAATTGACTAAAATTTAGTACAACGCATAATTCTCAGCTAATGAGCTGTGGCGCGCGCAAGTCGGTACAATTTTGCGGGTGTGTTCTACGGAGGTAAAACACGTATGAACGACGGCGGCGAATGTCGCACAACGTTCGTATAACTTTGATGCGGCACTCAAGATGCGGGAGTATCGGCGGTGGCAATAGCGCACGTCGATACAATTTTGCGCATGTGTTCTTCGGAGGTAATACACGTAGAACGACGGCGGCAATAGTGCACGTCGATACAATTTTGCGCGTGTGTTCTTCGGAGGTAAAACACGTAGAACGACGGCGGAAATAACTCACGTCGATACAATTTTGCGCATGTGTTGTTCGGAGGTAAAACACGTATGAACGACGGCGGCGAATGGCGCAAAACGGTCGTAAACTTTGAGGCGGCACTCATGACGCGGGAGTATCAGCGGGGGCAATGGCGCACGTCGATACAATTTTGCGCGTGTGTTCTACGGAGTTAAATACGGATAAACGACAGCGGTGAAATTACGCAATTTCACAACGGAACTCAACAATAAACACCAAGAAACATGCGGAACGCACGCCGACAACAACAAGTTAAACTAACAAAAACAACGATGATAGCCGGCAATTACAGCGGATGTCACAAGTGATACGACTTCGCGCTATCAGACGGCGTAGTACTACGGTACTGGTATCGCGCGGTGCAACAACGAACACACAACCGGACGGGGGAACTTATGACTGCGCAGTGTACGTCGATAAAACCCCACCCCATCTTCTCCATCGACGTTGATAGCACGTACCCAACAATATGAATAAATTATTATTTTTAAATTTTTAAATTACGATTATAAAAAACAGGTACACATATTATTCTGTAACGTTACATGTACCAGAGCGTCAAACGTTTGCATATCTGTAATCGTTTTCACACGAATCATTATCTTTATTACTTTAATTTTATTATTACCGCATTAATTATGCTTTTTCTTACTATACTTTCAGTATAATCATCTAAATTTTACCTTTGCTGTCTGTGTTAATTTTCGTTTCGTATTTCGGTTTATTTTTATAAATTGTATAATATTCAACAATGTTGGATGCAAAAAGGATGTGTCACCAATATAATACGAATTACTTGATGATCGAATTTATTACGCTCAGCTCTATATGTGTTTACTTTGCAACACAGTATTATCTAACGAAGCAATAAAACCGTAACATTTACAAGAGCATCATCAAAAATTCACACTGACAAACAATATACGAATTTGGGACCGAAAAGAATTTAAAAGCGTCGAAATCGGCTAAAAATATGAACGTTTTCGAAAATATGATGCAAAATGATAAGGAAGAGGTGATATAAATTAGAAAACCGACCGGGCGCCGCCGCTATGGAGGTACGCGATCGGACGCGCTAAGGAATCGACGAACCGACCGCCATGGTACCGTTGGGCGGACCGTGGTAACGGAGCGTCGTTTAATTTTTTATTCCATGAACTTCTTCCATGAATTCCTGAGGTTAGAAAAGACGAAATGCTTGGCATTTTATAGTGCCAGATATTTGTTCATCGTAACTTTTCAATCGTCGTCGTCGTCGTCGCACGGGAACAGCTCAATTTACTAGCATCGTCAAGCTACTCGCAGCCAATAATCGATTACCAACGTTAATTTCTCGACTCGGTAAGCAAAAATCGTATGTATAAAATTATTTTATTTGCACCGTAACGCGTTAGGACCGATTTCGGTAGCCGCCATTTTCACATTCGCGTTATTCGCGGTCATCGTCAAATTCCCACTTTATTTTTGCCAAACGATTCCGCCGCGGTAAGTCCACACGATATTCGACTAGGTTCACCCGCGACCGTCTGCCACACAAAGCACTACTATGGCCGCTTATATTGTTAACGACCGTTTTTTTGTGTGTGTGTGTGTGTGTGTTCGTGTATGTGCGTGTATGTGTGTGTTTGTGTGTGTGTGTGTGTGTGTGTGTGTGTGTGTGTGTGTGTGTGTGTGTGTGTGTGTGTGTGTGTGTGTGTGTGTGTGTGTGTTTGTGTTACACATCTATTATGATTAATGTCAATAATAATCATTTTTTTTATTATTTTAGAATATAAACTTTAAGAGTATACTTTAAGTTAAAAAATGTTGATGGCTACTTTTAGTCATGGCCTGTAAAAAAGTTTTTCTCTAGCAATTTAGGGTTAGTTAAAACCTTCAACTTATGTCTGAGGTAAACGATATATACAGCAATTAGTATAATTTTAAGCATAGTCAGTAAGTACAATGTAACTAGGTTTAGTTTAATATCGATATTACCGATAGGCGATAGTGCTTCGATTGTAAAATGTATATTTACGGAATATGTGAAGACAGAAAGAGGGTCAGTGGGTGGCGATCGTGTACTCGATCGTCACTAGACGTCGAAGTTTTAAGAAAAGTGTTTATTATAATTAATTTGTTCGTTTATTTGTGTAAGTCTGTGATCCGCGTATACGACAAAATGGCGCCCAACTGGTGGCTCGTTGCTCTACGACTCTTGTGTATAGACTAGGTTTTGAATTTATGAGAATTTATGCGTGATTTGGTTAGGTTACTGTGTTTTTTTTTTTTGTCCGTGTTTATTTGGGTATATTAACCCTTGGTACAATTTTCGTGGATATGAATTTTTGTATTTGTATGTGAGGGTAAAGACGGTATTTTGCATTTCCATGTATGTGTATAATATATGTGAATACGATATTTTGACTAGTCGTTTCGCATGCGGAAGTATATTGTACCAATATGTGAAATATATAGTTAGAAACATACACACACACACACGCACACCGCACACATGAATACTATGAATAATGGTATTATAAATATTAATATATTAACATATATAGGTAGTACATTTTTAAATCGTATATTTAGAAATATATTATGTTCATCAATGTATTTCAGGTGAATATTTTAACGAAAAATAAGTTATATCTAACCAAATTCGTCTTTTGTCGTTCATATTCTTACAGAAATAATTTCTGTATGGACTCATAAAAATTAACATTTTTGAAACTCTTCATTTTATTTATACATAAAAGTTTAGGAAAAAATTAAGTAATTCTCATATAGGTATAGACTATAAACAATAAAAGTATAAAAAATTAAAATATTTCTGAATAATTTTGGATGTTCCAAAAAACATCATTGGTAATAAATACATTTTTTTTCGAAAATATGAAGTAAAATGAAAAGGAATAGGTGATAAAAATTTGAAAACCGACCGGCCGCTGCCGCTATGGAGGTACGCGATCGGACGCGCTAAGGAATAGGCAGACTGACGGACTTAAAGGTTGGGCGGCCCGGCCGTAGCAACGGAGTGTTTCTTTATTTTATACTCCACGAACTTCTTTCATGAATTCTTAAGTTGAGGTTAGAAAAGACGAAATGCTTAGGCTTAGCATTTTAAAGTGTCAGATTTTTGTTCATCGTAACTTTTCAATCGTCGTCGTCCCCGTCAAGCTAGTCGCAGCCGATAATTAATTACCAACGATAATTTCTTGACTCAGTAAGCAAAAATCGTATGTATAAAATTATTTTATTGGCACCGTAACATGTTAGGACCGATTTCGGTTGCCTTCATTTTCACACTCGCGTTGTTTGCGGACATCGTAAAAATCTTACTTTAACTTGCCAAACGATTCCGCCGCGGTAAGTCCACACGATATTCGACTAGGTTCACCGGCGACCGTCTGCCACACAAAGCACTACTATGGCCGCATATATTGTTGACGACATGTATTACTCCGGTATCGCATTCCCGTCTTCCTATGTGTAATATGTACACTAATGCGGCGTATGCGGTGTGTTTGTGTGTGTGTGTGTGTGTGTGTATGTTTCTAACTAGTATGTATATTTCATGCAGATATTTACACAAATATACACTGCAATGCACTTTTTCTAAACCAAAAGAGACTTTATTCTGACAAGTTATAGTATTTAGGTAATTAAAATTAATAGTTTTGTCTCTGTATGTGAAGGGGTGAACAGATAATGTTTTGAGGAAAAAGTTCATAAGACATAAAATTCAGAACATTTATGAAACACCTTAATACTTAATAGGTACCTATATAGCTATAAATTATCAACCTGTAATGTCTGTAAATTATGTGAGACATATGTTTGGTGTGGGAACTATTATTAACATCTATACTAATTTCCATTTATGAAATATATTTGCAAATTATGTGCAATGAATATAATACATATTTAAAATTGGTTCCTATTAGTATAAGGACAAGGTTATAATATCTACACGTCTTGACTAGAAATTAATTAATTACTTCAGTTATAACATGATGTTTTTGCAACTAATTTAATTTAATTTATTTGTTTAGTCATGATGAAATATAAGGAATATGTAGCAGGTGCTCAGACAATGAATTTGATGTAGATGAACCGGAAGAAGTGGGAGACTATTCCGATGGTGAATGTTCTCTAACAGATGCTGTATGTTTTATTTTTATTCTTTTTTATGAATAAATAGTTAATTTATTTGTTTATTAGGCCAAAACTACAGGTAAAAGAGGTCAACCATCCAAAAGTACACCTCTTTGTAAAAATAAGAAACCAAAAGTTTTTGATGGTAGAGGTGAAGAAGAAATTCAAGACAGTGATGTAAAAGAAGATGAATTTGAAGAGGATGTAGACACTGAACAAAAAGTGGAAGTAGAGGAAGAATGGGATGAACAATTTGAAGAGGATGAAAACAGTGATGAAGAATGGGATGAAGAAATTAATCAAGGACCAAACACAGAGCCAGCTACAGAATTCACCGTATTTATATACTTTACCTTCAATAATAAATTTCTTGATTTAAATTTAAAATGTAATTTTTAGAAGGGAGCGTTTGTCGTTCTCAAGTCTGATTTGGGTTTTTATAATGACCCTCCTATATGGAAAATTAAGAACAAGAGGTTTCTACAAAAGTATTTGCCATTCATACAGGATGGTAAAATATTATATTCAAAAACTGCTGTTGTAAGTATATAATTATCATCATTATTATTATTATTATCATATAATGGAAATATGAACTAAAATAATTTACTCAAAACAAGTAAATTTTGCTTATAAAAAATAATTTTTAATTTTTAGTTTTCTCATTATTCTTCAAATTTTAAAGATGTCTACTACTCTGCACCTGTATCATTTATACAGCACACAAGTGAAGAACATATTATAGAATTTTACAAAGATAAAATTAAGAAGTAAGTTCTTAACTTGTAGTTAATTGTTTCTCTATTAACAATCAAAACTATTCTAGAGATCCTAATGTTGAAAAAGCTACTAAAGAATTCAAAGAGAAAGAAGCTGAATTAGCAGGTAATGATAATAAATAGTAGAACAAGATTAATCTGAATTTATAAAGTCAAATAATAATTACTATTCACAAAAAATTTGTGTTTTATTTTTTTTTTCTTATACAATTAGTAACAGCTTTTCAATTGAATGTTGCCCTTGATAATTTATATAATTTTATTTGTTTATTTTGAAATCTAATTTGCATTAATAATATTTTGTACATTTTTTAATTATTACTATCAATTGTAACCAGAATGTGGATGGTACCTTTTTACCATTATCAAATATTTCACTTTTTTATTCCTTAATAATTAGATTAGAACTAAAATGTTTATATCTACAATTATTGAAGATATAAACTTTTATGAATGCGTTTATATAAATATATACTATAAAGTGAATAGCCATAAACAAATAAAAAAATATTTGTACTTCATTGATTTTACTTAAGATAATTTGTTTATTTTAACTTTAGTGATTTTTAATTTACTGTGATTAATTAGATATTGGGAATAAAATTGACTACAATACCTAAATAATATATATTATTTTATAAAAAAAGAAATGTATGCCCTGTATCTTTATTTGAGGACACCAAATAGCTGCACAAATATTATCTAAAATTGATCATGGTTATAATATTGTATATATTCATAAGATTCATATTTCACAACATTTATTTTATAATATTAATACCGTATTAGTTTTCCAGAGTTGACATGGATTAATGGGATACCTGGTAACCTATAGTATACCTTACAATTTATACACAATTACCTGCACAAAAACATCGTCTTCCAGTTCCAATTTAGATAATTGTAACTCACATTTTTCAATATTATACTTTTCTACATAGTATTGTCTTATTATCTTTGACATAAAAACATGGATTTAGGTTTAAATAATATAATTAAATTTGGGTCAGTAATTTAGTATAACTGTATAGGTAGATTATAAAATAATACCTAACGAAATAGTCATTTAACTTCTTTATATGATTTTTGTACTTGGTGATATCTTTTTCCAATTAAATAAAGTTGTTTGTGATTTTGTAGATTGGACTTTAATTATTTTTTTCTTGGTTCTTCTACATAATTTTAAATTAATTTAGTATTTTATGTAGTATAGTAAATAACTATAGTGAGTTAAAATGATTTTTTTTAAGTTATGATTATTCGTTCTAAATGTTGAGCCTCCTCTGCCAACTAATTATTGTTAAGCTCAAAATATTTGATCTTAAGAATCTCCAATATCACTTTCCGTTGTTATGTATTTATTTAGGAATAAATCAAAATGTATGTGTTTTTAGAATTGCAACTTTCAAATGTATAATATTTTTATTGAATATACATACAAATGGTTGCTCATTAACTGAAAATTATGCGTTGTACTAAATTTTAGTTAATTTTTTTGACAATAGATTACGCCATCAATTGACAAAATAAAAAAAATTGTGTCAACTTGCGCCCGCCACTGCTAATTAGCTGAAAATTATGCGTTGTACTAAATTTTAGTCAATTTTTTTGATATTAGATTACGCCATCAATAGACAAAATAAAAAAATTGCAGGTAGAATAGTAATAGTTGAAATAAGTTTTTAATTTTTATATTTGTTGGGCGTCGGATAGATCATTGTAATTTGGACCGCGAGGAATATTATCTAATACAATTTTGACAATACACTAAAATAATTTCAAATTAAATTAGCAATAACCCTGTTGATGTTGTTCAAAAATATTTTAAAAATACGGCATGCACATCAACGTGAATTTTACAATTGATGATTGTATTTTCAAACTTCATTATTTAACTACCAATTTGCTAGGATGCCTCCAACAACATTGGTTGAAGCCTGAAATATTTTTAGATTTTGTCGAATTATAAATACTTGATAATATAGATTCATAGTATAGTACATCGTACTCTACGAGCCATAATGGGCATTATAAAAATATATTAGTTATTAGTAAGTTGTTTATTTTCCCATCTATTTTAAAAATAAACCAATATTAAATTCATAGAGATCATTCGATTTTGGATATTATTTTATAAATAGTATAGATATCAGTATTCATTCTGGGTAATTAGTTTAATATGATTACCTAATTACAAGTGGCTATTTAGTGTATACATAGGCATTTGACAAGGTTTATTTAGAACCAACTTTTCCTTGAGATAATATAAATAAATAATTTTTTTTCTTCATTAATTTGTACTAAAATGTATGAAATACTATTTATTTATTGTTGTATGCATTTTATAACTAAGTAGTAGTATAGGTAAATATTATATTAATAACTACGTCATAGTGAAATATTAGTAGCTGGTATTGGTATAAATGTTATGAATGTTTCATATTTTACATGTTCAAAAAGAATACATTGATCTAAGGTAGGTATGATTAAAACAAAAAGCTCAAACTGTTGTTACCATAAATATTATGTTGTTATGTCATTTTATTGTAGTTAATCTAACAATTCAAATATACTAAAAACCATACAAATAAATGTAAAAAAATTATAATTATCTAGATATTCATCTTTATTTTTATCTAGATAATATTTTCTAAAATTATCTTATCTTATCTAGATAATTTTTTAGTTATTTCCAACATAGTTCTGCAATTTTTTTGCGCACTGTCGTTCTTAACTCGTTGAAATTAGAAAAAAAAATGATGTGTAGGTCAAGTGAATTCATGCCAAATATATTATAATATTGTATAGTTAGGTTCTAAATTGTGTACAAATTTATAACAAAATTTCATACTTTTGTTTATTCCATAATTTTCAAATTGTTGATAAAATATTACCTATTCCTAGCTACCACTGACCACTGTACTTGAAAATTTAGTATTTATTTTATTTTTTAGTATTTAGTCATTTGTGTGTAAAAAAATGTCTTCATCCTTAGACAAATTTCTATTTCTAATTACACCACTGCCTATATACTACTACTGTAGTAGTTTGTGCTTAAAACAAATTAAATAGCTGTAATTGATTCAGGATTCTATGTATTAGGTAAAAATCTTTAAATAGTTAATATTAAATTTAATACCAACTTAATGTCATACATTTTTTAGTTTTTTAATTATTTAAAAAAATAATAAACCAGCATTTTATCAGTTTTTATTTTAAAAATAAGAATATTTTAGGGTTCGAAAAAAAAGCAACAAAAAGAACACCAAATAACATTATTTATTTATCATAAGTGTATAGGCATATATTCAATGGTAATTAAAATAATAGGTTTCAAACTAATAAAAATAAATCGTTTCCTAAATACTAAATAGATAGTTGTATTGATAGTGAGATATAGGTACATCATAACAACATAATATATTATAATTTAAGACCGTGGATTTATATTCTTTTAAAAAACACCTAAAATATATTGCTAATATTCTCAACAAAACCTTAAAATATTCTCATAGAAATTTAAAAAATATGCAAAAATAACTCAATGAACATCAATATATTATTATGCTTTAATATGAATTTTTATTTTTATTTTTTTTTTTGCAACTTTAATTTAATTAATTAATAAATGAGGTTAGTAGAAGGTACCTAATGTAGGTACTTGCATTTTTAAATTTAACTGTCTTTTTATTTAAAAAAAATTAAAAATCACACTATCGCAATTTATTACGTAGTATCAAAAGTCCAAAACAAAATATTTGAACATTTCACTATTATATAACATTTATATAATATTTATTTATATATATTTATTTATATAACATTTCCAAAGAAATTTTGATCCAATCTTGGAACATAAGTCCCTAAAAACAAAATATATTATGTGGAACAATTATTACGAGCCGGTTATCTACCATATTTAGTGAAAATTACGGCAACTACTTGTGATAACCTCTAGGGCTATGATACCACTTTTCAGTTTTTCTTTTTATCAAAATGATACAAGAAAATTGTAAATGTTCAACCAAAATATTTCTGGGTGCTGTAATGTTTATATTAATAATAAATTAATATTTTTTTTACAATTTACAAAATATTCTGATACATGCTAAATATTCCCTGAACCATGAAATATTATAAAATATTTAAAAAAAACTTATTTATACGAATTTGGAATTGAACGAATGGTCCAAATTTTTTACTCTCATAAGACTGGATAGACTCAGTTACGATAGGTATGTAAATAAATATTAATTTGGTTTTTAATTATAATAGAAATCATATAGGTTATATTTTGTTTAGTTAATTCGTGAGTGCGTATTTTCAGGTAAGCTAGGTAGGTACTAAACTTTTGTGTCTTAATTGAACAGTAACATATTTCTTAATTTTCTAATATTATTATTTATTACATAACATTACATTTATATATCAAAGTCATCAAATGACCTATAGGTTTTTACTTGTGATATTTGTTAATTCCTTTCAAAGATAAAAACAAATGAATACATTATTTTTTAATAACTCAACGCCCAAACAATTTATGAGATACATACAAAAATAGACTTATTTTGGAAATAATTTAGTTATTTTAAATGTTAATACTGTAATGTATATTATATAATCCTAGTTGATTTTAAATTATTGACATTAAGTTAAATACTTAGTTATGATAACAATAAATGGTTAATTCCAGCTGTGTTGACCCAAGGTACAGTGGCATTGCAGGTATGTTTGGAGCTGCTGTGCTACTCACTGGCATTTATATTGGGATACTCTTCAGAATGATAGCACCATTTATTATAAAACACTTATCTATGTAAAAATATATTAAATTGTTTAAAAATCTTTTCTTACATTTTAATAATAGATTTATTTTTATGCATATTGTATTTTAACAAATCAGATATTGATAATTAGGATGTTAATTTAATATAGATATAGATCAAAATAATTTGTATAGGAAGGAGCCAAAATGTACAGCTCTATATTATTTATCTACCTGTTATATACTTTTTTTACTGTCCATGATAATTTAAAATATTTAAATAATAATGATTAATCAAAGTTTTGGGTAGACAATTGTCATCATTTTTAAGATATACTCCTATATAGGTGTCACAGAAATTTTAACTGAATGAGAAATTAATGACTTATGGTGAAGGTATGTTATATGATAAACGTCTAATCTCTAATTTATTATTTTTTCTGAGAAATCTGTATAAGCTGCTCAATAAATTATTGTACATTAAATATCATACTTCATTTATAATATGTGTAACATTTAAAAATCAATACAGCATTCCTTAAATTAATCAAATCATTTAGGCTGTAATTTTGACTACACTAAGTAATACCTATACATAAGTTAATTTATATTTCATTAAAAATGTATGATGAATGTATTGATTTTGCAATGTGTTTTTTTTTTAGTCTGTCATCATCTTTAAAATTTATTCGGTTTTTCTATTTCAGCATTTTGTCTTCTAGTGAATCTAGTTGGTAATTAGGGTGCTCAAAAGTAAAAATTTGATGTACATGGTACATGCATATTTATCAATGCTAAGGCGAATTCACAACTAATAATGATGTTTCGGTGCCAATAACAGCGACACGCCGACACACACATTATTGGTGACTCGCTATACCTACATATTATATGTTATACATTTATAATTAAAATATTATGAGAGTTGACCTTATCGTATTATACAACCATTGAATTTCAGGTGTAGGATAGTTATTATAACAATTAGAATATTTCTGATACAAACGAAAACATGGTGAAATTAATATACCTAATAATATAGTTTTTTCAATACTTGAATAATTAATCTTAAGATACCTGGAGGTAGAAGGTCTTGATGGTTTTGCCACTTAAATGCTTGGTCCAATAGTATTAATAGCCTTGATGATGGTACTACAGACACTTCACCAGCTAATGATTTGGCAACAGCAAATCTACATTTGGATATATCTTCAAGATATACTTTACTGGGATCAAAATAAGACTGAGATAAAGGGTTCTGTAGAATAGAAAAAAATAAAACTAGTTATATTAAAATCAAAAATGTACAAAAGTACAATAATTTGAATTAAAACTTTGAAAAAAAATTATTCAAAAATGTATTGTTTAACTTAATATATGAATGTATAGGGTAAGAATATTTTATTATAATTATAAGAATTTTAAACTACTGTAAAAACTGTTTATATATAATATAATTATTGCCAGGTGTAGATAATGATAAGGTCGAAGTTGTTTTAAAGCAATCATAGGATCGGTTTGAAGCAAAAATGATCGAGCAGCTACAAATTCACTTAACTTTCTTAGTTCAAAAATAACCTGCCAATTAAAAAAATATTGTCTTATTTTAAATTAAATTGAAGAAAAAAACGATGAAATACTTGGTGGCAGGTTATGGAATTATGAGTGGTGCTTTTTGAAAGTAGTCAACCTCGGAGAGACCATCACAATTCACAATCTCCTTAATATGATCAATTATTAATAGAATTATTATTCTATGAAATAAGAAAGGCTTATGATAATGTGAGAGGAGTGTACAACCATAGATAAAATAAGACTATATTTTATTTGAAATTTTAAAATAACATTATTAATATGGTTTCGTATAAATTGAAAAACATTGTAATATAGTATCAGCTATCATATTATCATTATTATTTAATAAAACAGTTTTTATACAGGCTTTAAGCCGGATTTACACGATGATAGTAAAACGCGATAGTTGCTATCGTGATAATGCCTGATAGTTACTGTCATGAAAGTGAAGTATCCATACGCTTCAAAAATTATAGTTTACTATCAAATATAATATCATACATGATAGTTGATCATGTATTTGTAATATTCGTATATTATAAAAATGTGTTTTTTTATTTAAATCATTGTTTTTTAAATGCAATTTATAGCTTTACATGAACTGTATCAAAAATCAAAATGTCAGACGAAGTGATATACAGAATTATTCGCGTGATTGAGGAGTTAATTGTTGTTAAAAGAAAAAGTGAAAAAAAAAATAGAATATGGGTAAAGAATTGGATTCTTAGAAGACGAAGTTTAGGGGCCTCAAATTGTCTCTTAAGAGAACTGTCCACGGAAGACACTAAAAGCTACAATAATTTTCTTAGAATGGACGAAGACATGTTCGATTTTTTACTCAACAAGGTATATTATGATTATGTAAATATTACTACTAGTCTACAAGTATATTTTGTATGGGCAAGAGACATACTAAAATGTCGGAAATTATCATTAAATAATTCATAAAAATATTGCAAGTTTAAAATTTTAGTTAATTCTATGTTAAATCACTTAATAATCACAATTCACAAATATATTTATATATTGATGCTTATTTAACAGGTATCTTGTAAAATTCAAAAACGCAATACTATTATGCGAGAAGCATTACCAGCTAAAGTCAAATTAGAAGTTGCATTAAGGTATCTAGCATCTGGTGATTCATTACAATCTATGGAATACCTGTATAGAGTGTCGAAATCAGCTATAAGCATGTTTCTACCAGAAGTTTTTGACGCAATATATGAAGGATTGAAAGAATATATCCAGGTATTATTGGAAGTATAAAAAATATTAAATTATTAAAATATTATAACAATTATAAAAAGTTTAGGTTTAATAAAAAAAAACAAAATTTTAATTTAAGTAACATTAAATTTAAATAAAAATTGAAATCCTTTCATTAAACAAATAACATAACATAATATAAACAATTTTGTTGATAAAAAAACAATAAAACTATTAACTAATTAATACTTAAATCAACAAGATATAATTATTATAAATCTTGCCAATTGTTATAAAACAATGTAATTGTATTGCTTGAATCATCTTGTTCATAGTTATAGGATGGCGATTTTATAATAGTTGCGTTCTTCTTTGCTACTGGTAGAGGTTTAACCATATCCACATATGGTTCCGATTGAACTGAGCAATCAAACATGTCTTGAGACATAGACATTTCACTTGGAATTGGACTTTGACTTGTACTCGTATAACTCATAATATTGCTATTAGGAGTATTATTCATAATACGTAGACGGGCAGTAGTTAACATATTTTGTATGTCAGCTTGTATCTTGAGTGATTCTTGTAAAGGTAGTTTTTGTAATTGAGCAGCAATGTGTTGTCCAAATATACTAAATTCATTTACTTCTGATTTTTGGGTGCAAACAAATTTCAATGCTTCGACTGCATTATCGAGACTGTTATCAATTTTCCTTATTTTTTTTGGTTTGCGAACTGTTGATGTAATGTTCTTAGAATTTTCTAGGGTTCTCATAATTTTCATTAGGCTGTGTTGTGACACATGGTGATAATTCTGTACAACTAATATTGTTATTCTCTGATGTAGCAGTGTTTACACTTTCGTTTATGGCCTATAATTTAATACATTTTATTAAATATATAAACATCATATTTTTATAAATAGAATTATTTTTAATGTCAATTTTTAATTTTTAATAGGTCCCTAAAACAGTACAAGAATGTAATGAAATTATTTCTGGTTTTGATTCAACTTGGAATTTTCCAGCATTTGGTGCTATTGATGGAAAGCATATCATAATAAACTGTCCAGCACATAGCGGATCAAATTATTTTAACGACAAAGGGACTTTTAGCATAGTTCTTTTAGCACTTGTAGACCATAATTACAATTTCACATG